>CABHPP010135023.1:0-43774 GCA_902168425.1 Peromyscus attwateri
TGAAAACAGAAAGGGCATTGGATGGCACTTAAGTACCTTTCAAGACTTAGTCTGCAGATTTGGAGTCTATACTTCTACTAAAGAGGTAACAGTTCAGCCTTTGTCCCTCAAATACTTCAACATGTCTCACAAGTTTTAGATATCACCTTTAAAATACCACTTTGGCCATTACCTTCCGTCTTTGGGAAAAGTAGGATAAGCATAATCCACCACAAAACAATACCTCACCACATTATTGCTTGAGTTTCAGCAAGGCTAGCCCTAACTCTTGCTTTTCACTCTTCTAAGATGTGGAGCCACAGCCAAGGTCTATGTGCTTGGCCATTTTGAGGCTATGCCTCTTCTCCTCCACCCTGGGTTCACCCTATTGAACCTTCTCCTTTGAGTAAGTCTTTGTAGCTTGCTTTAAAAAAAAATAAACATAAAATAAAATAAACCTCAGGAACCATTCTGGCCAATATCAGTACCCTAATCATTCTCCACCTTAAATCTTACCTGGTGTGTGTGGGTGGGGTGGGGGGGTTAGGTCTATCTTAAAGACTTACCAGAACAAATACAAAAGGGACCCTTCCAAGTTTTTCTCGCCACTCCAGCTACAGCTAAGCATATAGAACTCCCATTCTAGATCATCTCTCTTGACTCAAGCTAACCCACCCCTGCCACATTATCTACAGATCAAGTTCTCAGTCCATGAGTGACTCATATACAATAGACATCAAACCTACAGCTTCAATGACTTCAAGCTCTGCTCAAAAAATTTTAAATCTCCATATGTATGAGAGAGGAGGAAATTACAGCAGAAATGATATTCGGCTTGTTCATCTCTCTAAATGTCCAAGTAGCTTGCCCATAGATCACTTTATGAGATTATCTTAACTCCAGCCTGGGACAAATACCTTCAACAGGATTTCTAAGATTATTCCCCTCAGAAACTTACCTTTTATTTAGAAACCACTTGGTTTGATAGACTATGCTTCAAAGCATGCTTTGTTTGGGCTTCTTTTGCCGCTCTAAGGGTCCTAATCTTCCATCAGTATATGAAAGCCTGTGAACTTCTAGCCATTTGAATCACACCTTCTGCTCAGACTAAGACTGATCTTGTCTGTCCTTTAACTTTTATACACTGTCCTGAGATTTCTGTTTGTTTCCCATACTCAAATCCCTACTATCAAACCATCTGGAGGGTCACTTAAGCATTCAATAAAGAATTCTAGTTTCACAGGGTGCTGAATTTGTGCCCCTAAATTCCCAACTAAGGAGTCATCCTCACCTCAGTAAACAAAAATTTTGCATCAGGACACTATCAATGCCATCTTTCACACTCAGACAATAGCCATAGACAACGCCAGTGATTTTTGTATAAAAGTTCAAAGCATTGCTTTCTTCAATAAATTCTTAATATCTGAACCAGTTCTTTCCAAATTAAAATCAGCCCAACCAGCTTGTGTCTGCATAAAGACTTCTGACTCTCATCTTCTCTAAGTGTTTCATAGAACCTTCAGTTGCTCCCTGCTCCCTTAGGCTCTCACCTACCATTACAAATCCAATAATTCAATCTTCTACTGTAACTGCTTTCTGAGTCCTATACCAGATAAGTAATATTCTCTCCAAATTCAAGGTCTATCTTGCTCTTATGCTAACTTAAAAAAAAATAAAGTAAACTAAATCTAGAAAAAAAAGCTACAAAAAGATGATAACTCATACTGGAGAATAGATCTCAACAGATCTTATCCCTCTTCTACACCAGGCCTTCCATTAGCAGCTACCTCCAAAGTAGTACTTTACCCTCTACTAAAACAACAAGATTTAAATGTAAAAAAGAAACTTGGCTAGGTGGTGGTGGCACACGCCTTTAATCCCAGCACTCGGGAGGCAGAGCCAGGCGGATCTCTGTGAGTTTGAGGCCAGCCTGGTCTACAGAGTGAGATCCAGGACAGGCATCAAAACTACACTGAGAAACCCTGTCTCGAAAAAACAAAAAATAAAAAGAAAAAATAAAAAGAAACTTGACTTCACACTCTATATTGATAGGAATTCTACTAGTCTCTCCTTATCTCCGTCTACTCTCTTAATTCTATTTCTTTTGTGGAACTGGGACGTGTTCATACGTTCCTGCCATGTGTGAAAGACTTTACACACCAGTTTACCTAGTATCTAATTTAATCCGTTGCCAAGCATTCATTCAACTACCTCTTTCAGAAAATCTTAAAAGAAGAATGAATTCTTAACCCTGACACTAAAACCAAATGAGCTGAACCAATTGCAGTATTCCTATTTTAGGAGGTTTCACTGGCTTGCAACTTAGCACTGGGGGTACAGTGCACTCTGACAAAATAAAAGAACTCCCCCTATGTGTAAGCCGATAGAACAAAGAGCATGCCTTCCCCATGCACATGATACAAAGACAACTAAACTCTCTGGCCTGGAAGAGGTTCTTCAAAACAGAGAGACCCTAGGTTCGCTAGTATCCAATTTAGGTGGAAACTGCAATGCGAGGCTGTACTGTGTGGTTCTGTCCATGAATCTGATCAAATACTAACAACCCGCAATACCATCATGAAAAAGGTTAATGGCTATCTAGAAAACTATGAAAACTGGGGCTCAAACTGATTCAAGTGGAAGCCAAACAGTAGGTCTTGATTTTCTGGGTCAACTCCCTTTCTAGAACCTCTCACTATCTTGCTCTTTGTCCTGGTCTTTGGGCCTTGTTTCCTCAAATACATTTTATCCCTCATAAGTCAAAATTCGAAATTTTTTCCAATGCTCTTTCACGGTAAAAAGCACAATTCTTGTGTACCTTCCTCAAAACTCCTCTTCACAGACAGGAAGGAACAGCTTTCTTCCTCTGGCCAAAAGGAAGAATATATAGAAGAATGCAACTTCAGCCTTATTCCCCAACAAAACTAATTTTCTCATTGCAGTTATTAATTCTCTGTTTTCAGGTGTAGGTATACATGTGCCATAGTGTGCATGTGGAGTTCAGAGGACAACTTGACGGGAGTCAGTTCTTCTCCTTCCACAACAGTGGTCCAAAGCATCAAGCTTAGGTCGCTGGGGTCAGTAGAAAGCATCTTTACCCACTGAGTCATTATGCTTGTCCTAAAATTAATTTTCAAACATCAAGAGAAGGGATTGAGAGGGCTAAAATTAATATGGCTGTTAAATCAAATACAGCCCTTCTCTTGCTTTAACTCTATCTTTCTTTTAGTCTTAGCTGAGTGGAAAACTACCACATCCAGTCTGTAACATCTGTCCTAAAGTCTGCTAAGCCAGATGAGGCGAATGTGAGAATTCAGTACATACCAGAGCCCTTAGCATGGGAAGACTGACCATTCATTACCTTCTTGTATTTAGTGATTAGTTTTGTCAACTTGACACAATCTAGAATCACTTTTTTTAAAAAAAGTCTCAGTGAGGGTGATTGTCGAGACCTGCTTGGACTAGGGACATTTCTGTGAAAGATTGTTTTGATTATGCTAGTTGATGTGGGAAGACTCAGCGTAAAAGTGGACAGCACCATTCCCTGGGTTTTAAAAGAAAGTCAATTGAGCAGGAGGCAGACGTGTGTTCATTTCTCTTTGCTCTTGACTCTGGATGTCACTGGCTCCTGCTTGACTTCCATGCAACAATGGAATATAACTTAAAATTGCAAAATAAACCCTTTCTCCCCTAAGTTACTTTTTGTCAGAGAATTTTATCGCAGCAGCAGAAATGAAACAAATACAGCCCCTGTCGGTCTGTTGAGTGAACAAATATCTTCACTTATGGTCTCTTAGTGCAAATCTTTATTCCCCATGATTCCAGCCTCGGTTCTCACCTAATTAAGTTCATTCACAAGGTTGGTCCTTGACTGGCATCTAGAAATTTGGCCCTCAAATTATGCTAATAAAAGAAACTCATCATTCTATTTTTATAAACCCAGTGATCTGCAGTTAACATCTGCTCCCCTCCCCATGGCCAGAAGCCACAGAGAAGGTACTGGCATGTAATCAGAGATTTGAAGGTAGAAACTTGAGCCCTGGAAGGCCTAACAAGCTAGGCTTGGCTACCTGCAGAGAATGAGAGAGGAGACCAGTTCCCCAGCACTCATGTTAAAAAACTGGGTGAGATGGTATGCACCTGTAATCCCAATGCTGGGTAGGTGACAGGAAGATCCCTGGACTTTCTGGCCAGTCATTTTAGATGAATCAGTGAGCTCCAGGTTCAGTGAGAGACCTTGTTTCAAATAATAATAATAATAATAATAATAATAATAAATAGAAGGAGGAGGTGGCAAATGATTGAGGAAGACACCTAGTGTCATTCTGCAGCCTACACACATACATACATGTGCACCTGTGCGTATGTGTATCTACAAAAACACACACAAGGGACAGGGGAGCGGTAATAGTAGAAAAAAAAACAAAAAAAAAGTGTTATTCATTGTGGCCATTTGGGGAAGAGGAACAGAGACAGAGGTTGAGTGGCCCTAAATTTATCATTGAGAGATAATAGTATGAACTTTAGGCTTAAGTAGATGAAGAACTGGGTCAAACTGAATGATATAGATATATACATAGTTACACAGTCTTGGTTTGGATGCAGTCTCCTTGGTCATTATCTCAATTCTAATCTCACACAGTGGTTCATGGAAATCCTGGCTCCTTGAGGGGACAAGGTTCTCAGGACATTGTGGATAAAGCTTCCCCTTTACAGAGAATTGCCCTCATCTGTGGGAGGGGATGTGTTCTGTGAGGTTCTGTTGTTCCAAGAACCCAAGGTGACTCAAGAAGAAAGGAAAGGACAATAACTTACCTCTGTGCCTTCAGCCAAAATAAAGGAGACAGGCACAAAATGCAGACACTAATGTCAGGCCCTCTTTCTGCTGTTAGATAGCCTGGGGCTTACAAGACAAGTAGTGTCTAAGGGAGGGTTTCATACAGAATCGTCAAAAAGGTGGGTGCCTGCATGATAGGATACCACCCCAAAAAAGGCCTTTTATGAACTTCCACAGTTTTCACTACTAAAGCACACATGTGAGCCTCGTTTGAAGACCCTCACGTAAGAGAAAGAGCATGTGTACTTCTCTAGAAGTCACCTGTGTTTCCTCTGATGGTTGAGTCACATATCATTTCTCTAAAATGAACTTCAGCTGAGATTCAAACTCCATTCTAAGTCCCGTGAGTGGACCCACGACCACGACCTCCAAATGTATGTGGCCTTCACAATTGCTAAAACCACCATGGTTTTGGGACTCACTAGCACAAATGCCACTCACTGACTATGGCTAAGGTGTCATTTGGAAAAAACAGAAGAAAGGAACATGATCTGAATTCTAGTGCTTGGATGGTTAGGGAGGCATCCATGGTCAAACTGACAGCTGACCTTTTACCTATTTTTAAAGGTGAATGTATTTGTGGAATTTCCAAATTCCACAGGAATTGTTAAATTCAGTCCCAAGGGACTTCAAATCTTTAGATTCACTGGTTACTTTGGGCCATGCTAGCTAAGATGAAGACAAAGACGATGTCCAGGTAATGTTTTTGCCTTTTGAGCTCTTCTCCAAATAGAAGGGGCCCAAATCTTCCCAAAGGTGAACCTTACATGAATCAAAGACAATAAAAATGGTCTGGTTAACTGCTCTCTACTCCAAACAAAAGTCCAAGCTCTTTCCCCTGCCTAACTGTACCATGTCCACCTCTTTGCATCCCAGCAGACATCTCCTAGCAGCTGTAATCTTAACCCTGTAAATGCTGAATTCACTGCTAAGGATGAAGCAAAACATGCCATGGCAAGTTAAACGGCTTTGTGTTTCGTGCCTATTTTACATACACTTGATTAAAAAAATGGATTGTAAGATCATAATTTCAAAAATGCTATAGAGAGAAAAGCTTCAAAAGAAAAAAAAACATGTTACAAACCTCTTTATTCTCTGCTACGCATGGATGGGTCAACTGAAATTTAGCACTTTGGGTATTGGAAACAGGACAAATCCTCATAGCTGATGCTTTGTTATGGATTTAGCCTATTGGAGCTTCTGTGAGAAATGGAGAACACATAAAAATAAAGAATGAAAATACACTCTTGTAGTTTTGAAAAGCATTTTTCAGTCTGCTAATGAGTTCTTGTTCAAATCAAATGCCTGACCCTTAAAGGCTGATGATTTCCCAGCATATGAGTGGGTCAATTTGGAATCTCAGAACAGGGCTTTTCAAAAGACAGAGAGCATGAGAGATCTTAGCAGAGCCTCTTACTTTTGACTTTCAATGTAATTATCTAGCACCACTGTGTCTTGATTTTGCTACTGTAGTAGAAAAAAAGCCACTGACATTTTGAAGTTCTGAACACAAGATCCTAGTTGCTTGTGTCTAGCCCTTAGCTGAAGCCTAATAGTGCTTGCTTTGGACTGCTTCAACCTTAACATTAATGATTCCCAACTGAAATCAGAGGAGATTGCTCTGATCAATGAACTAAATCAGATTCTGGGACTGTTGAAGATTTAGCACACCCTTCAGTGGGGCCATAAGAACGTCATGAATGCTGGATGGTTTGTATGGAGTTAGAGAGCTGCCCATGGAGATGGGTTTATTCTCAAATGAGAAAATTTCTATTAGTGCCACTTGCCTGGCTCTGTACTCTGGATACAGAGACTAGGGGCATTCAGAACTCAAGGTTCCATCCAAAAGTTCTACCTTGAGGGAAGACATTTTGGAAGCTCTTGACCTGAGATAGATTTTTACACAGTTAACAGTATTCATTTCAACTGGTTAAATCCAGGATCCTTGAGTACATGATTGAGGTCAATACCACAGATTAGTCCCTGTACCATGGAATCCTAATAATAATTTTGCTGTAAAGATGCCTTGGATAAGGGTGAAGGAAGTAGAATGCACAGAAAAGAGCTCTCAGCTGCTCTCGTTAGGGCTTACTTACACAATAGAGTGCTTGTATGGCATCCAGTATGTGGCACTCAGACAGGTCCTTAACTAGTACAGGTAGTTCACATGCCTGCATTGTTTATTTAAATAATGTAATTTATAGTGAACAATGTCTTTTCTTCTGGGAGTGTGGTGTTTTAGCACATAAAAAAATCACAGGGCTGCTCATGTGGCCATCCCCCAGTAAAAACCTCTGAAGCCACAATCAATTGAATAGTGACACCTGAAAATCCATGTTCAACTCCTAACTTCCTAAAACTTTCAGTGTGATTTATTTGGGTTTAAAAAAATCTAGCCGGGCGGTGGTAGCGCACGCCTTTAATCCCAGCACTCGGGAGGCAGAGCCAGGCGGATCTCTGTGAGTTCGAGGCCAGCCTGGTCTACCAAGTGAGTTCCAGGAAAGGCACAAAGCTACACAGAGAAACCCTGTCTCGAAAAACCAAAAAAAAAAAAAAAAATCTTTGCAGGTGTAATTAATCATCTTGGGATGAAATTATTCTAAATTAAAGGATGATGGTTATTATTGTACAAGAAAGGTAAAACAAAATGTCAGGAAGAGGAAGGACTTGGACAGAGAGAGGCAGAGGGTGGAGTGATTTATCTACAAGGGGATTCAAAATTGCTGGCCACCAGAAGCTGTCCTGGGAAAGCTCCTCCTCCAACCTCTCACAAGTAACCACTTGGTCAACAGCTGAATTGAACTCTTTGAGTCTCCAGGACTAAAAGTATGGCTGGCTTTCTTCTGCTTCATGCCATCAACTTTACGGCAACTTTCAAAGCACCTCTAAGAATCTCAGACAGGCACTGAGTAACTAGTGGGTTTCCCTTGGCAGAAATATTCATCACAGCTTTTTCATTGTTTCACTGCTGGGGAAAGAAACATGTGAGCTGTGTCTCCTTGTGGAAGAAATAAGCTGTAAGAAAGTCTGTGCATGAGTCTCTTTAAATCTGTCCTATTCCTTTGGCTCCTTTTCTAACCCTGCCATGTATGCCTTGATAGTGATACACCTGAGGCCTTCTAGAAAAATCCCTGGATGTGTGGGTAAATCCTAAGAACCTATAAATAGACTACAAGTCTAACATTCTTAATGTTTCAATCAAGCAAGACCTCTGAGCCATCATTATAAGATTTGGTCAACTGGGGACCCCCAAGCTAGCCAGCAAGGAAAATCATTGAAAACAACAATGACAAACTGTTAAGGGCAGCATCAGTACCAAGAAAGAGATAAAATTGCAAATAAACTGCAAAATAGATAGTAATTCATGCTGAATCAAAACACCCAACATCCTATTAACTCCTACCCCATCCCCTAAATAAGAATAAGGAATTACAGAAGGAAGTATGGGGGGGTGGGGTACTGCCTATGTGTCAGGGTGACCATGTGTATTGAAGGCAGAGGTTGGCATCAAGTGTCTTCCTCAATTTCTTTCTGCCTATGTTTTGAGATAGGGTCTCTTCCTGAACCTGGGGCTGGCTGATTTCACTAGCAAGCCCCAGAGATCCTACTGCTGTTGCCTGCCCAGCACTGGGATTATAGGTGGAGGGCCTCAGGGCTTGGCTTTGTTGTGGCTGCTGGGGAGAGAATTCAGGCCCCCACGCTTGTGCAACAAGCACTTTCTTAACTGTTCACTAGCCCTGTGTTTTATATTTTTAAAGATAAACAAAAGAATAAATCTGTAAAAGACATGAGACAGAAAAAGACATAAAACACCCCTAAAAAGAAAAGCTTGGCATAACCCATGGCTAGAAACTTGGATGCTAAGGCAAAAGAACTGACATGAGTTGAAAGCCACTTTAGGAGACTCAGTGAGACCCTGTCTCAAAACAAACGCCTTACAGAGGGAGAATAAACAGAAATTCTACATGTAACCAAGTTCCTGAAATTTTAAAATTAGCATGAAATTGACACCAAAGGCAAATGAAAGAAGGACTAGTAGTATATTAGAAGAGTGTGTGAAGAAATCAACTTCAGTGTTGTATGACCAAAAGGACATCAAAATGTGGATGAGAAGAATGTCCTTGAGCTCTAGTAGAGCAGCAAACAAGTAACCCTGAAAGATTAAAAGTCTGAATGCTGAACAAATTGAGTCCACATTAAAATGGATTCAAAGGGTTTATAGCATAAGCAGGTATACAGATTATCTACTGCTACATAATGCTGTGTAATACAAAAAATAACAACAACAACAACCCACAAAATCCAATGTTTCCTAACAACCAGCATTTGCTTAGTCAGTAGAGTGTATGTTGATGGAAGAGTTCCCTTAAGCTTTCCAATCTGAGTTCTGGAGTTCTCTGAGTACATCTCCAGAGTGCCATTATAGCAGGGGCTCCTTTGACATTGTCATTCGCTTTCCCAAAGGAAGCACTGCCATTGCCCTGACTGTTTTCTTTCATTAGCTTGTTCTCCCTCTTCCTTGTCCATCCCTTGTCCCCAGCTTATGTGAAATTCCAAAAACACTGAGACTTGCAGGCAAACAGCTCAACACTGGAACCAACTGCTCCCCTCAAGCACTGGCAAGACCCCACAAAAATCAGAACTGAGATCACGTTAACACCACACAGTTTGACCAAGTCGACTTGGCTACACGTACTTCTGCCGTCCTGCTCTAATTCGTCCATTCTATCATCACAGAGACAGTACCTAGACCCCTTGCTCCTTGGCAGAGTTGGTCACACTAAGTAAATTTATTGTCTTCCACCACCACTCACCTCTCTGCCAATTGGATGACAATAGTGAGTGGCTGGACCTGGTCTGTTGAGATGCTTTTGAAGCCAAGACCTTTGGTTCAAGACTCCAGTAACAGTTTAAACTGACCCCCATGAGTTCTAACCCAAGAAACTATTCTGCCTTTGTCCTTGGGTCAAAAAGCAGAGGAGCAAGAAAGAAACAAAAATATTCAAGGGATATACAAGCCCCATAGGCCAGAGAAAGATACATGGGCAAGATGCCCAAAGCAAGAGTAGGAACAGCTAACAGTGTCACAAAGGCAAATGTCAGGGAGGTCACTAAGTGTAATCACTGAAATCAACCCACCCACAACAGCTTCTATGATATTACTATCAGACAACCAGACAGAAGAAAAGCAAATGGGCACAGAATAGCAAATTCAAGAAAAAAATCTCAATCATGATCACCTAGAGATACCCAAAGTAATTTTCAAAGTAATTCAGAAAGATGGCACCTACAGAAAGGAGGCAGGGGAGTCACCAGTGGGGGGCACAATTAGAGAAATACTTATTTCCATTGCTGGAACCCTAAGTTGTGGCCTAGCTAGATGACTTTTGGTAGGCACAAGTAAAGCAGAAATCTTACAGTTTTGTCCTACAGAAATGGCAACCTAGTGGCCTCCTCTTTCAAAGCACATCCACAGTGTTTCCCAATGTTCAAAGGAGAGTGAGCAGCCTCAGTGATGACCACGGCCAATATTCCCAGGCTAAGGCTGACACTGAGAAGACATTTAGAAACCATCATCTGGTATTTATAGATCTTCCATTATTGGCCACTACCATGGCTTTCCCATCAAATGTCCAAAATGTACACTACTAGAGGGATTCTCCAGCAAAATACATCACATCTTCTACTTTAAGTAACATCACACTGTTTTTGTTTTGTTAGAGGGTTTGCTTTTGTTTTGGGAGTTTGAGGTTTTTATTTGTTTGCTTGCTTGCTTACTTTTGCTTTTGCCTTGTGTCTCCGTCATCTGCTTTCATGGGCAAAAACTAAAGTCATAATGGCAACCAATGGGCAGCTGAGTCCTGTCTTCATTAACCTCAGCACTAATATAACTAAAATGAGAAACTAAACTATGTTGAAGTTAATGTCTAACTATTCCATGATAACTAATCTGTCTTCTATCAGAATCATATTACAGACTCAAGAGAACATGAGTCCACTTTGATCCTTTCAAAGAATGAAATATCTCCTTATTCATATTGGTTGACCTGCAGTATCAAGCAGAGGAAGTGTTTTGATATTTAACTTATACAAAGAACACAAATTTTCAATGTATGAGCACATCCATATGAAACCATTCAGACCAAGATATAAAATATTTTCAGGATATGGAAGTCTAGCTTCCTGCTACCCATCATTAATATTCCTGAAAAGTAATTTTAATTTTGACCTCTATTGCTGTCTTTCTATCTACTTTTGGGTCTCTTATATGTGTTCCACATCCGTACTTGTCAAATCCAATCTTGCCTCTGTCTTCTTGAGCATATGGAATATGGTTATAAGAATTGTTTTTAGTTCTTTGTCTGTTGACTCTATCATCTTTGTCAATTCTAATCAGTTTCAATTGATTGGCTTTTCTCTTCATATGGGTTATATTTTTCAGCTTCTTTGCATACCTGGTGATTTCCATCAGGTGCAAGATATGGTGAATTTTACCTTGGTCAGTGTTGGATATTTTTTTACCCAGAAATATTCTCATTCTGAGACATGGTAAAATTACTTCACAGGTTATTTGGGATCTTGCTTTTAAACTTTCTTTAGGTTATCCCAGAACCAGGGCTAATCTCAATTTCTGCGTTAGTCCTCTACAGAAAGCCCCATAGGTTATGTTTTCTACCCTGTGCCATAGAAAAATAAATCAGTCTGGGGTCAGAAGAGATGAAATGATTGTTCTCAGTATCTTTCCTTATGGTAAAGTCTTCATCTGAAGAATTTGAAGTTTAGCCTGACCAACTAATTTCAAACTCATTAGAATTCACTGACTGGACATGTAGAAATAATTACTTTGTAAATACACAGCATTAGGAAATTTGCAAAATAATGATAATGATCATATTTAGTAACTGGATACTACCCTGTTATCATGAAGTCTCCATCTCTCCTAGAAGAGAACTAGTGCTGAAAACTTTATGAATGCCTGTTGAATTCAGAGGCTTATTGAGTATGCACCAGCAGTTGGGGTTTTGTAATATAATTAGCCTTCTAAGACACACTGAAAGTGGAGTTTATGCATTTTGCCTATTGGATGGAACTTTTATTCCATTAATGAGGTAAGAAAATCCATTTATATAAAAGATGAGTGTGCTCTGATAATTTGGTTATAATGACATTGGGCTCAGTAAAGATAAATACACTGAAGGAATCTATTCTGCAAATATAAATTCAATTTCTTACAATGCTTTCAGTTTTCCTTTTCTTCTTAATTTAAGTGGCTGCACATTAATTATTTCACTATCAGATAAGATAGCTTCATCAGTTTGAGGACAAACTACTCTCATCAAATCAAAGTGTTTGAGAAAATTTCTCTTCAACCAATACGTTCTATAAAAATAGTGTATTATATCTGAGTGTTACTCCTCAGTCTGGGCTTCTCAGGATTTCCAAAGGCTCTGAGAGAGGTTTGCTGCTCACCTACCACTATCAGCTCTTCTTACTGGTAGCCAGATACATAAACTACTGCTTGTTTTTGTCTTAGGCTAGAAGCAAAATAAAGGAAAATGCACTGGAGACTGATACCATAGTTTGGGACAGTTGGAGCGGGACTACATCTGTCCCATTAGGTAAGTATCACTGGAAAAGTCATTCCACCTTTCTAAGTTTATTTTCCCATCTGTAATAGCAGCAGCCTTATAAACCACTAGACAGATTCAGTCCTTACATATAAAGCTCTTGGTACCATGCCTAGAATGGAAGTCCCATATTTACTGTGGTTGTTATCACTAATGAGTGCACTACATCATCACAAGTCCTTAGAACAGCAGCACAAATGCTACAGCCATGTAAGGGACAGTCCAAATTCTCAGAGAACTCTTTCTGTTCATCCACAAGCCTACTATAAACTGAAAACTTACTAAGAATGATAATCTTCCTCCAAGCACAACATTTCTAGTTCAGAACTTTGCCTGTCACTGTATAGCTTCTTTGCCCTACTTGCTTATTTAATGTCACAAATATCTTCACATTGCAGTGATTGGGGAAAAGAAAGGTTACTCCAACTACCTGGGATTAATCTATATCAACAACTACCATCTGTGGAACTTGTGCATATTAGTGAATCTCCCCAAAATTAAGGCTAAAAATGCCATGTTAGACAACCATAAAGACTAAAATGTTGCAGGTAGTAAGGACATAGCATAAATATAGCACTCAATTGTTCAGATATTGTCTTCCACTAAGAATTCATTAAGACCCTGTGTTATCAACTATAGACAATTGTTCCCAGGTTGTCTTCTTTTGTCAAGAGGCACTGTCATCTCCCTTCAAAAAACAGGAGTAACTTTTTTCATTTGTTACATCCCACTACTCAAAATATCCTGGACTATTGGCTTTTTATCACAACTTCTAGTATGTGTATGTAAGTGCAGCTAAACATCTTCACTGTAGCAAAAATAAGAATTGCAACAGGTCAATGGGTGGCTATCCCTACAAGAGGTTAAGCTACATCCTGTAGTGGATAGCTGTTACAGCTTTGACCTGGAAGTACTACCCCCATTGAGGCTTCAGTAACTGTCACACCTACAAGGCGGGGCCAAGACAGGAGCCCTTAAGACCTGAGATCCAGATGTGCTGACTCTCTTGATTCCTGATCCTGGATGCTGGAGGTAGACCGAGCAGAGTTTTCCAGAAAACACCGCTGGACTGTGCTACACCTTTCCCAGACCCTGTAACCTATCCCTTTACTTGTAAGTTACCCCACAAAATAAACCTCCCTTTTAACTACATGGAGTTGCCTTAATACTACAACCAATAGCATCCTAATTAAAAGTTCAACTAGAAACACTCCCACGCCTGGACTTCTTCAGTTAAGTTGTTAGATATCATTGAAAAAGGCTTCTGAGCATCAAGCTTTGAGACTGTAGACTGGTTTGGTGCTATTAATGTTGAAATCAACTTTGAGAAATTCCAGTAGCTGATTGTGGCCCTTCTGCTGAGGCTGATCTACAGAGGCTTCCTGGCTAAATAGGATCTCATCTAATATTTTGAAACTTTTCTTGTAAAACAGTCATGAGGAATCTCTGTAGTGTCCTGTTGTTTACTACCTCTTTAATCTTTGTGCTTATTTCCTAGAACTACTCTTTGTTTCCAGAATAATTGGATGGGCATCTTTGATATTTTTTTAGATCATGGAGGGGGAATGCCTGGAAAGATCAAGGAAGTGATTGATTCTCAAACACCAACTCTGTGTCCAGTCTTTGGGGAAGCAGGAATATGGGTGGACCTTTTTACATAGGCCAACTTTTTCCTTCCTTTTGTCTCTATTCTTTCCTCTCCTTTTATATAACTGAACATCTGTGGTCTGGGAATGTGCTCCAGTTATAAAATGTTAGCATGTACAAGGCCCTAGGTACAATCTCCAATATCCCCAAACAAATAAATAGGCATGTAGGAAAAGGACAGTAAACATAGCCTACAATAGAAGGATTTTCCATCTACCCTTCTCTTTATTATGACTGTGCCTGGGATCTCTCAAGACCTCTGCCTACATTATCTCTAGCTGCTGTTTGCTATGCCTCCTTTTTCATTGAAGGCCCCACTGTGCTTTGAGTTAAGCAACAGGCTCTATGTCTTTGTGAATGGCCATCTTATCTCTCTCCTCCTACTACCTCACACTGTCACACTCTGATATCAAATTTCACCTTTGTAAATTGACCCAGATTTCAATTCTTGGCCAGATTATCTCATACCACAGAGAACTTAGCTGAGGTTCCTTTCCTCTTTGTAGATAATGCTAGCTGTGTCTAATTGAAAAAAGAAAAGCTAACCACAATACAGGGTCAGAAAGTAGTATTGGTGTTTTGATTAAAGGAACCTCACATACACACACACACATACACACACACAAGAGAAAGAGAGAGAGAGATTATAGAGAGATTATAATAATCTACAAAGTTTAAGTAGAAATAAGTCATTTGAATATTTATTTAGGAAAGAAGTTAGTAAAGAAATAAAGGCAGGAATGCTTGCCTCTGTGAAGTGAATTATTAAGACTATTACTTCCTATTAAGCTACTGACAGAAGATAAACAATAGGCATTTCTGGGATGCAGAAGTAAAAGGACACATGCTTTCTGAGACAAAGAAAGAACAAGAGAATGGCACACAAGCGACAAAGGTGAGGAAACTAATTATCCAGTCATTCACCTTGATTCTGTGCTTTATAAATCTGAACTTGCTTGTTTGGAAAAGAAACTAATTTTCAACTATCTTGTTCTAGGCTACCCATGGAGTCTCTCTATTCAGATCCCCTCAGTGGCTAGAAGAACATGCAAGACTCCTGAAAAATGGGATGGGAACGGCAGGTTCACCTCTGTAGGAAACAATAATGACAATATCTTAAACCCTTTAATTAAAACACTATTGCTTTCTGACTCAGTATTCTGGTTTGCTTTTCTTTTTTCAATTAGACACAGCTAGCATTATCTACAAAGAGGAAAGGAACCTCAGCTAAGACAGTACCCCCATCAGATTTTAGACAATCCTGAGGGTATTCACTTGATAAAATACTGATGTAGGTGAGGTGGCCAACCCACTGTGGGCAGTTCCATCCCTGAGCAGATGGTCCTGGGTATATAAGAAAGCAAGCTAGGCAAGCCAAGTGGAGAAAGCCTGTAAGCACCATTCCCCCGTGGCCTTTGCTTCAGTTATTGCTTCCAAGTTCCTACCCTGACTTCCTTCAGTGATAGGCCATGAAATGGGAGTGTAAACTCAATAAGCCCTTTCCTCCTTTGGTTGCCTTTGGTCGTGGCATTTGTCACAGCAACAGAAACCAAAGCAGGGCACCCAGTAACCCTAGTCTAGAGAATGTGGTCAAGTGACAGCAGTGCTCTATCCATTGACATTTACTTTTACTATATATAAAAACCAAAGAAAATGGTAAAGAGTATTTCCCATCAAGGAAACTTCTCTTGGCGAAAGATGGCGACCACAACCAATCAATCTGCAGAATTGTGGAACCCAGTCTCAATCGGTCCATCCATAAATCACACCCACACCTAAGACTCTGGGAACATTGCAGGATAGGGGACAGAAAGTAGGAGCCAGAGGATCAGGAATTTTGCGGTGAGATGTGTCTCCCAATAATGTCAGAAGCTATACCCATAAAGTCTCACCAGCACGACTGGTCAAACATGAGCAGAGCAAGGATGACACCAATGGGTATGCCAAAGTGGACAGGGTAAAGACCATGAGGCCTTTACCTATACAAAAACAACAATAGGTAACTAAGGAAATACTGGAGCAGAAATATTGGATGGTCAGCCCTGAAAACATGCATACAATTATACCAACTAAGCATATTATATTTAGGAATATGTATGTATATACATATATGCATACAGCATCAGTGAAAAAGAAGGCCATGAATTTGAAGGAGAGTGAGGAGAGTGATATAGGAGGGTTTGAAAGGACGAAAGGGAAGGGAGAAATGTTGCAATTAAATTATAATTTCAGAAATTAAAAAAAAAGAAATTTAGATTGTTCTTCCAAAAAAAAATAACAAAAAACCTAACAACTAAATGCAAATACCTAATAAAGGACAATAAATACAGACATATGGGGGAGTTTTGATTTAAAGAGAAGAAAAGGACTGTTTGGGACAATATGAAGTAAAGGTCGTCTAGAAAAAGGACCAGCCAGGGATGGCTGGGACCACAGTGGTTCCTGGGGTTTTCAGATGCCTGGATGAGAAGACGACATCACCTCTGTGATGGTTTTGTTCATGCAATGCTAATCCAGTGTCTGAACATCAAAAACAAAGAACATATCAGCCTAAAGACAAAAGCATCCAGGTCCCAGGAGATCATTCTAGGATACCCTTATCCCTGAGCATGAGGATATCTTTAAGGAGGTATCTGTATAGTAAAGATAAATTTATCTAATATGGTAAGAAAACCAATGGAGACAGAAGTTTGAGTTTCCCTCAGAAGATACATGATTTCACAATGCAAAAAAAAGTAAGAGTGAGCAAGACATCCACAGTGAGTGACTGGAATCTTGATCTTTGGGAGAGGATCGAACTGAACAAGAACAGAATTCACAACTGGCCCTACTCTAACCCCTTCTCTTCTGTCGTCTGCATATACACTCTCCCTACCTGAGTGACGTCTATAACAGAGACAAGAGCTTCTGGCTACTTAGGTTGGAACCAGTGAAGTTAAGGTAAGTTAACTAGATACCAAATGCTATCACTTCTTTGAATTTAAAAAAAAAAGAAATTATGACATGGAAAGGGGAACTGCAGATAAGAAGTTGGTTTGAATGTTTTCTAGCAAGGTGTACAACAAAACTTATCCTTTATTTCATAGAAAGAAACCTATGGATTATCTCCAACCTCTCAAAAAATAGAGCCTTTACATCCACAATGCTGAAAAATGTTATGCATGATGCTGTGGATAGGGGAGGCATGAGTTTTATCCAGCTGTGGGCCCAATGTACTACACATCCAAACTGCCATACAAGATGAACCCATAGTGTGATAATGGCATGACTCCCATGGAGGTAGCAGGGTAAATGTTTTCTGGTTGAACTTGAGTTCCACCTCACACAAGGGAATTCATGTCTGTTATCATACATCTGGTCAAAAGTCCATGACTAGGTAGGGCATAGGCCTAGAGAGAGTAGCTACAACTGTTGTTTCGCTCAATGTAAATATGCCCATTAAATTGCTTTGAAATACTTATGCTTATGCCCATAGATTAGTGTTTCTCTTAACCTTGGTCAGAGAAGCCTCTTTTGGCAATAGACAGCAGTCACCACATAAACTGATAAGAGGTCCAAGAGGTCCACACTGAGAATAAGTGACTGGTAATTGTTCGTCCTCCTAGGCTCAGGGGACATCAGCAGAAGGAGGAGCAGAAAACTTGTAAGTAAAAAGTAAGAAAAAATGGACATAGCATGACAATCACACCCATTAACTCACAGCAGCTGTTATTTGCATAAGACCTGCACAAGACTGGATCTATCAATATTTTTTGCCATGGATGGGTAGAGGTCCTTGAAGCTCCACCCCTCCTTTAGGGGCTGCTGGCAGCTGATGATTGGTGGTGAAGGAGGAGAATGTTTTTGTTTTGTTTTTTTTTCAGTTGTGTGGTCACCAGTAAGTTGCCCATACACGGATTAAAACAAAAGTACCACCTATGTGAATAGCCCTACATCTGTGCTTATGGCAGCAAGTATAATTAAGTTCAGTGGGACAGGAACACCACACACACACACACAGACAGTGTCACAAGGATATGAAAGAAAAGGGGAACTGGTGGAAAATAAATTCTCTGAGATGGGAATGAGAAAAAGTGGTGGGGAGAAAAATATGATCCAAGTATGTTATATACATGTATGATATTTTAAAAGGTAAAAATAAAAAATAAAGACTGGGGCTTTTCTGTGTGTTCTATGAATTTACAAATGCAAAGCGTCTAAAACTACCAGGTCTAGAAGGAACTGTGATAACTGATTTGTACAGAAAAGACTGTGTTAATTACCAACCGATTTCCCAGAAGCTGAGTACCCACTCCAGATTTCTGGACAAATAACAGGAAATTACACTTCTCACTTAAGCTGACCGGCCAGGTCTGAAGATCATGCCCACAACTCTTTGTCTCTGACGTGGGCCTAAAAGCAGTCTATCGAATACTACCAGCTTTTTATAATGCCAGTTGGGTTTTCTGAGTTAATTTTTTCACTTAGAGAAAAGAGGCAAAGGTTTAATGCCCTCATTCAGAGTTCCAGAAATAGAAGGAATCTCTGTTCTCTCAGATGGAAATTGTTCACTGCAATCTCCACAGAGCCTGAAGGTCCCTTTCATGTGAGGAAGTGAGCTGATTCTGACCAGAAAGTCTCTTCCCTTGTGACTAGCTTACCAGAAGGTACCATGCAAGCTTCCAAGAGAGGAAAGCTGTCAATCATCCAACCCAGCTATGATGCCATTAACTAAGACATTGGCCACTGTGGCACAATAATCTTAAGGGTACAGTGGTGTCGTGCAGACCTCGCCAGTAACCAGCAATTCTCGAACTGGACTTACACCCTACTCAAGAGGGAAATCATGCCTGATACTGGAAACTTAATTATCTGAGGATAGTGAAGTCATAAGATCTTGGAGGAGAATCTATACATGCCAGTTTACTAAACCAGAATAATTCCTAACTACATTCTAAATATTTATCCTTATACCCATAGATAAGTATAGGTCTCACATCTCATCAAACTCTTTGAAACAAAGCGAGGCCAGATAGAAAGCCACAACTGATGAAAATGAAGACAAGTGACTGTGTGGCAATCAGCTACAGCTGATACATCTACAAAACCGCCCCTGAATTTTAGGCTTAATGAAAAATTGTAGGAGCTGGAAGAACAGGAAGTTTGCTATAAGATTGTGTCCCCTAGAAATGTCAGAAAGGCTTCAATTTAGGTTCAACAACATGACTGCCTAAACAAGACCTGAACAATGATGACACCAATATGTATGTTAACATAGAAAGGGAAATTGGCATGAGACCTCAACCTTAGACCAAGAACTACATACTGCTGAGAACAGGAGAAACATTCTTCCCCAGGGAAGAGTCCACAAATTGGTTATCCAATACCAAACGGTCAGCCCTGAAATCACATACATACAAGTAAGATTATATGGACTGAACATATATGTGCATATATAATGAATGTAATGATAATTAAATAGAGGCCATGAATTTGAGAGAGCAAGGGGTGTGTAGGAAAGAGGAAAGAAAGGGGGAAATGATATAATTATATTTTAAATTCAAAAAAGAAAGGTCTCTTCCATAGGGAGTACTAAGAATAAGCTGAGAATGTTTAGAAGAGAGGCAAAATAATAATAATAATAAATAAATAAAAGGCTGAGCCCAGGGTTGGAGATGGAAATCAGGCAGGTTCCAAATTCCAGGTATATTACAACTCTAGTGAAAATTCTGAATCCTTCTCCTCAGATAAATGGGGACAGAAGGCCTTAACTCTATAAACTTAACTCTAGCAAAGGATCATAGACAGCTTCAAATCAGCAAGTTGGTACCAACACAAGGAGGGCAATATCTCTCATACTCCAAATATGGACATGTCACTTCATAAAAGGAATTGCCAGAGGTGCCTGGGAAATCCCCTTCAGAAAGCCTGAAGTATAAAAAGCACTGAAGCAATGTGCATTGATTTCATTCTCTTCTCGGGTATCCTGAAGGAAGGAGAAAAAAAGACTCTGCAAGGTGACCACAGCTCAGAGCCAAGATAGAAAGGGGGCATTCAGAGCTTCAGAGAGTTTATATTAGAACTGACTTCTATTGAAGAGATTATGGTAATGACCCTCTGATTTCCCAGGAGCAATGTACAGATCACAGACTGATGGATGAATAGAGTACAAGCTATTAAATAGGCAAGCAGAGAAGACCCCCCCCCATTAATAAATCAATACTGTAGCCTGAGAGAAGCCCAGAGCCAGAGCTTCCAATACTGTCAACTCCCCAAGAATGAACTACATGAAAGGTCCCTGAGGGCCTCTGTCCTCCAACTTATAGTCCAGTCCCCCAAGCACACACAAGATGAGTCATAGCTTCACTGTGTAGGAGAACAGTTTGGGATAGCCAGGACAAAGGCCAAGGGCAAGGATCAAGACCAGTAGAGCAACTTCCAAGAAACTAGTTCCTGAAGGTTTTCAGTAAGTGCCACCACTACATGCTTGAGCCAAAAGAGATACTTTGAAATAGGGGATGATTGTCTCCAGCCTCCCATCCCAGTCCCCAAATACTCCCACCAATATCGAACAGCCACAGCAATCCTGCCAGAATTGAAATATCTCCATTAAGACCATCCCCTGGTTCTGAAAATGGAAAGAACAATCCTACTCTGGAGAGAAGCAAAGCTTCAACAAGGACTTCTCATAAGAACCATAGTTACCACTCTAATTAGAAAGGCCTGTCTTCCTGGCAGGAAATAAACAATGATATCAGACATAAGAAAAAACTCTCCCAAGATGCCTACCCACAGGTCCCCAAAATGAGCAAGCAAGGGAGAAGCATTAGCAGGAAACTCCAGTAGGGTCATTTGACCAATATCTGGGTCACCTACCAGAGGGAATCAGTCCATATACCTTGAAGTACAGTAGATTCACATCCTGAGTCTGGGATGTCAAAGATATTTGACGTCTTTTATAATCATAAGAGATACACATAAGCCCAAGAGGAAATGTTCCAGAAATGGACCCAAACTCCAAACTGCCTTTGGGTCTTTTTTCTGTCTTTGTCCATGCTGTGGGAAAACTATACAATGATACTAGCAAATAAAAGGAGTGTGTGTGTGTGTGTGTGTGTGTGTGTGTGTGTGTGTGTGTGTCTTTCAACATCACTTTGTTTCCATATACACCCCATTATGCTTGCCATCTTTGGTCACTGGAATACAATAGGTTATTGAACATAAAAAATCCACTCCAAATTTGCCTCTGAAGTTCATGTCTCCTTAAAAAAAAAAAAAGTATCACAGAAACGATGTCCTAGTAAAGAGGACTCAGATTGGAAAGAACAGTAGGGGAACACCATTTAAAGAATTTTAAGGCAGGACAGAATACAGATCCAGAATAACTAAACTCTGAGCCTCAGAAATTAAAGAACACAAGATATCCACTTAACCATCAATACTCAAAAGACTGTAAAAATGCAAAAAACAAATAGTTCCAGCTTTTCTTCCTTTAAGGCCCAGGTACCTGTAACTAGCAGATGCACAGTCACGTTAATACAAGTTTCAGATAGTACTTAGAGAAGAGGCCTAGACATTTTGTGAGGACAGGCCAAATAGAAATACCTCTTGGAGGAACAAACTAGCTATCCTTGTATCAGCTCACCAGATCTCATGCAGACATGGATTCAACCATGGATCATTCAGGGGATTAGACTCGAACTCTCCTCAAGAGCCATCTAAAGTTTACTCTATTGAGAGACTTTGACTAGATCCCTTAGATGCACATTAGCCACAGGTCAGAATTAGAAAAGGAGATGATCCACATTGGATCCAGCTCCCAGAGTGCCTTTCTACCCTGGAACTGCTAGCTTGGTATTCTTGTACTCTTTGATAAACTGTATGGTAGTTTCTTCTTTGTCAAAGTGCCAAAGGAGTAATACTTGATTGGTCAAGCAGAGAAGAAGAATAAGATTTTATCTCTTTGGCGGCTATGATACCTAACTTCATTTAATTGGAGATATCCATTCTGAGACTCAGTTATAACTTGGTTTTTGTTGTAGTTATCATACTCATGAGACAGTATCAGGGCCAACATTCTCCAAGTACAGAAGCGATTCAAAACCCTCATGATGTAAACCTTACAACCTCAAGCTCACTATTGTGGTGATATTTTGTATATCTCAATAAAGCTTGCCTGGGGATCAGAGGATAAAGTCAGCCACTAAATTAGACATAGAGGTCAGGCAGTGGTGGCACACACTTTTAACCCTATCACTCAGGAAGCGGAGATTCATCTGGATCTCTGTGAGTTCAAGGCCACACTGGGAACAGAGCCAGGCATGGTGGCACACACCTTTAATCCCAGCACTTGAGATCTCATGTCTTTGCTTGTGAAGGACACACACCTTTAATCCCAGGAAGTAATATGGCAGGACACAGAAAGACATATAAGGCATGAGGAAACAGGAACTCTCACTCTTGAGGCTTAGAATTTCGTAGCAGTAAGAACTTGTGGCTGGCTTGCTCTATTCCTCTGATCTTTCAGCTTTCACCCCATTACCTGGCTCTAGGTTTTTTACTAATAAGACCATTTAGCAATTCTGTTATTTGGTGCTCAATGTGGAGCACTAACCTTCTGTTGAACTACAATGCAGGACCAGCTATCCACAGGATCAGCTGGAGAGCTTGAGTTGGATCCAAGTTGAATCCTTGGTGTTGCCTTAATCAATGGAGAGCTTTAGTTATGTGGGGGCAAAGTTACTACAGCAAGAGAATTAGTCTCAGGATAAACCCAGATGACTATCTACTACAGTTTGAACATTCTGACAGTACATGGATGAATCCCCATGTCTGTCTGCAGTGAATATTGAAACCTCATTGTTTAAGAAGACAAAGCTGGCTAACAATACACTGAGCCACCTTTTGTCATATGGTGACACCCTCAGATATCTGGGGATGTCAGAAATCTCTCTAATGATTGTTTCCAACCCTTAAAATAGACTGACTATTGGACCAAGAGATTCTATCCCACTTACTCAAGATTTAGTGTAGTTGACTTGATTCCTGGTGTGGGCTCATTGCCTATGATCTATATGTCTTTAGTATGAAAGCTTTCAAGAGGAGTTGGTACCAGTATTATGACCAATGTCACAAAGAATTAAGGGATCAGTGGCTACAAATAAGTCTTAATCAATTTGTATATTAAATAAAATGAAAAGGGAAATTTTTCTCATGGAATTCAGGAGACTCCTGAATGACTGGATTTTTCCTTAATCACAGAGCTATGGTAATAATTACTTTTCCTTCTTCTAGTAGAATAATAATGCTTAGAGCTAAATATATAGCTCTCCTCTGCAAGACAGACAATGTGAAGGCCAATAATCATTCCATAGCTTCAAGTTACTTTCGTTTTCCCTTTGTCCTATTTTTTAAATGTACCTTGTTCTATTATAGTATCTCATCTCTGTGTGACCCTCAAGATAATTTTTGGAACAAAACAATGGCTTTCTTAAAAGAAACCATGACATCTACTGAAGAATTTGACTTGACCCTGAAAAAAGAGGAAGAGTGGTAGTCATTAGCTATCCTTATCTCAGCGGTGTGGGTCCATGCTCTGTGTGAAAGCCTTCCCCATTTTGCAGTGATAACTGTAACTTTACAAGTGCCTCCTACTCAACGTATCTATCACTTTGTAAGTCTCTCCAACTTCCAAAAGAACAGTCTCCATGATAACTTTCCCAGGAAAATGATCAGATAAGTGACGGATCAATTAGAATTCTCAGAAGCAGAGGGACACTTGGAAGTTTGGCAAGGATAAAAAAGCAAAGAATTGAAAATGAAACAAAACAGAAAGTACAAAAGTATGGAGACATTGTATGATGAGTACAGAAGGAAAATTCATGGACAGAGAAGGGGCGGGATAACATATGAGGGTTATACAGGGATCCCCTCGTTAAAGGTTTTACCATCCAGGAGTTTATCCTGTCAGCAGTACGAAATTCATTAAAGGTTTCAAGAAAAGAAGTAATGGATCATATTTGCATCTTACAAAAATAGTTTTGATGGGGCATAAAAGATTGATCACTTAGGGTGGGAACTAAAAACAAGGTAAGATTTAGTGAAGGCATAAGATAAGGCAATGCCAGTGAGATGTTGAGTAAAACCCAGAAAGGCTTATAATGCATAATTGATGAAATTCAGTGACCATATTGATAGGCATTAGTTTCATCCTAGGATTAGACTCACACTGTTCAGAATTAAATAACACTTGATTTTACTCAAAATAGGAAGTGACTCAGATTGAATAGACAACTGACAGAGCAAGATATTGAATACCCAGTATTTAGGTGATATTTCCTAAACACTTTCCATAAAGAGAGGAATATTAGGCATGTGGGTGTGACCACATTATTACAAAACAGTATGTATGTACCAAAACTCAGGGGGATAGGGAGCTTCTTTGAGGAGAAAAACAAGAGTTTAGAAGGGCATCTGCATAGACATTAACAGTGACAGTGACTCCATTGTCTCTGTCCTTTTTACCTCTACTTCCTAATCTTCTCATTATTAGAATGCTATATACATTGCTTATATATCATATATATGCTTATTATATATATATATCTTTGTACATATATGCTTAAATATAAAACAAAATGAAACACTGTTTCTCTATATTAAGAAACAGACCAAGCTGGGCAGCGGTGGTGCACACCTTTCATCCCAGCACTCGGCAGAGCCAGGTGGCTCTCTGTGAGTTTGAGGCCTGGTCTACAGAGCGAGATCCAGGACAGGCACCAAAACTACACGGAGAAACGCTGTCTCAAAAAACAAAAAAAAAAAAGAAAGAAAGAAAAGACTAGAGGATAGTGAGAACAAAGTATGTAAAACGAGTCATGGTTTTGCCCAAGATGATCCAGGAGTGTGCTAGTGAGATGAGAGATATGACTAGGTCCATGAACATCAAGAAGAAATTGAAAAGGAGCAAACTGTGTCCCAGGAGCCCTCATTATAAACCCTGCCTTTATTATTCAATATTATTTAATATTGAATATTTAATGTCTAATAGTCTACCTTCTATGTCTTTGATTGTGGGACAATTTCTTGTTTGCTCTCCCACTGGCACGCTTATCTCGCAGCCAGAATCAGATGCTTTCAAGTAAATGTGATTGCATTTGCCTCTTAGCCTCCATCGTCTGGACTACTGTGGAGTATGCTATGTGTGATGTTTTCCCTAAGGGTATTACTAGAAAGAGTTTATGGGGCTCATGAGAAGACTCCTCAGCCCTTAGAAGACTCATCCTCCCAGGGTGTGGGAAGAATGTTTCAAAAAGCATTAAGACAATTGTTTGTTCTGTCTTTTGTGATTGTACCTGCCTGAAAACCAGAGTGGCCGTACTGAGGGACGAAAGCAGAGAGTGACAGGGGAGTATCTACTTCACCTGTTAAAAATAAGCCTCTTGTTGGCAAACATAAACAGAGAAGTCTGATGATCTGATCATCAATATTTATATACTCTTAGCTCAGTCCCCACTGATCCCAGGTACAATGGGCAACCAAATTTATTTTCAAATACGTAAACTACATAAATACACCATTCATTTATGAATGAGGCAAGAAAAGGAATAAAAATGCAAAAATATTTTCTAGGCTTGTTAGGTTTGCTCTTAAAATATTTACATTGTTATAGTTTGGTGCAATGCAGATCAAAAAAAAGTAAAAACACTGTCACTGAAGAAAGGCGGCAGGAGGGATGGGGGTCCCTGAACACAGCAAGGTGACTCTGAGATCCTGGCAAGGCTAAGCAAATGAGAAAGAGTATTTAAACTCTAATGCAGAATGTGGCTTAAAGGAACAAAGAAACAGTGGGGAGAAAAAAAAACCAAAGATCTCAGCTGCACCGGGAAGGTAATCATGTATACATTCAGCAATGGCCCAGAACCTCAGGGTGTTCTCCATAGAGATTTCTCATTGGTATAAAGGACTTAACCACCTACAACATAGGAAGTAAATGTGTTCCTTTAAAGTCACGCAGTTCTCAGGTCCCTCCAGTGAGGACAGGGAATAACACATAAGCACTGGTAAGTTTCAGAACGAGTAAGAGTTTCCTCTTGTTTATTCCTATTGAGATGACAAAACTTGCATATCATCCCAAAGAGTGCAAATCGTCCCAACTGGAAATGCGTCATTGCCAAATATCATCTGAAAGAACACACCAACTACAGGGACACGTGTACCTTCACAGGAGGAGACTCCCCAAAAGCCATTTATGCTGCTGCCAAGAGCCCTACCAAAAGAAATGCCTCAGAAAAAAGATGGTGTGGGATAAGCTCCACCAGTGGCCAAAAAGAGGTACCCCCTGCTGCGCCAGAGGGCTGGATCAAGCTTTCCAAGGAAAAGGTGAATTGGGATATTTTGGCATCCCCAGTGGAATGGATAGTGCCATACAGAAACCTGCTATGGCCCTTAAGGAAGGTGACCCTTCAGAAAGACTCCAAGTATGCCTGCAGATATATAAAACTAACAAAGCATCCAGTCCTTGCTCTTCGAAGATTTCTTTTGCAACACTGAACATGTCAGAAACCTGTGCCTGATTTGACTGTCAGCACACTGCTATAGACTAATGTGCGACTTCTGCTTCCTAGGAGTCAATTGTTTCCCACGGACGCTGAAAAAGCAAACAGGGAGATAAACAATGTCCAAAGCTCAGTCGTTCATTTTTGTAAAAAATAAACATAAACCAGTCTTCAGTGATAAGATGCCCTGAACAGGAGTAGAGAACCCAAGTAATGCTTTCTCTTTATCAAGGAGTACACACTGGGGAATTCAAGTCAATGATAGGCACCATGGTGCTGCTTAGTGCAAAGTTCCATGTTTCCTGTTTGAAACAAGTTTTTATTTTTTTATGGGAATAATTCAGAGGAAGATGGATATGAGATTCAAGTAAAGTGTTCACAGGATCACTCAATGTTCTTCTGGGAGCGGGGAATCTCACGGAAGACTCCAATGTGGAAACAATGCATGGAATTGTCCCAGTGAAGAGTGTAAAAAATTTAATTGCATGGGAGAAAGAACAAACTATGCTTGGTAATGAAGAATCAAATGATATAGAGGCAGTTGGGGCATGCTTCCCAGGGCCAGAGAAGACTGAACTAAAATAAAACAAATTTACCTAAAATTGATGGTTGAGTAAAATAAGAGTGGGGGAAGGTAGTGTTAAGGTCAGGATAAAGCACATTGGAGGACACATCTGAGTCCTGCTTTGGTACTACTGAAATTATAAAATACTAATGACAGGCCTGCCGAGGGTGGTGTTCCAGGCTTTGAGATCATAAGATCCCACTTTTGAAGACTTAAGATAGGGTACAGACAAGAATGTGCCACCTCTACATTTCTCAAGTATGGGAGTAACATCACCAGAAGTAGATTCTATGAACAGAAATTACCTACATTTTTCATGATAGAGACTCAAAAAGCATGAAATTTTTCTGGACGCAAGTGATATTCAGAGATTAACCATTCCATGACTCCAAACCCAGGAGAGTGGAAGAAAGTATCTTGGCCCTCTATGGAATTCAAAATACACCCAGAATTCAAATCTACAACCGAAGAAAAATTCATTTCTTTGACTGTTGCTGCTATTCAGGTACGTCTCTTTGAGTCATTTCTAGTTATATTCTGGGGGAGAAAGATATAGTAATACGTCATAGGTCAGTTGAATCCAGATGATGAAGAGTGATGTGAACTAGACTGTATCAAGCCACTTTACGAGGAAATTACCATAGGTTTTCCTCCCTAGGGAAGTTTCCATTAAACCTGCCTAAAAATCAGTGGACCCTACAAGGAAGAAAAAAGACATTGACCTGACCCATGTAGACAGACAAGATAGGCTTGGTGGGTCCCCAAGGGTAGTGACCCCCTTCTGCATGCCTAGCTGCTCCTCACAGCCTTCCATGTTTCAGACACACCTGGAACTCTCTTACTATCTAGAGAACAGAGGCTTTGCCTGTTCTGTAACATCAAGGGCAGAACAGATAGATCAGAAAGAAGGACAAGATCAAGACCTCAACATGACCAAGAAGGCCAGTTCTGTGCAGTGATTTCTTTGTGAGCCTCCTCAGGGTAATTCATAAGATAGTTATTCTATGAGGTGACAGATTTGACTTACAGTTTCCCACTCCAGTCACCAAAGGAGGAGAACCTCCCCCATACCAAATAGCCAGACCAACAATACTGTGATTAAAACAATTCCAAATCCACAGTACACCTATCATAAAAAGAGGTAAAATGATGTGCACTTCATGTCATTAAGATGAGGATAAGCATACGCTTACTCAAGTCTATGGGTTATCCCTTGTACCAACAGCTAAGTAGGCTGCTCTCACTGAAAACAAGAAGAGGGGGTTTCCAGATCATCAAGGAACCCTCTACAATTTTTTTAGAATGCTTGTTTTTGCATCCTAGGGAGACATAGTAGTCAGAAGGTTCAGTGGAATTTCCTGTTTGGATCAGTTCTAAGTAGGAAAGGTCCATCTCCCTTAAGATCCAGCTGACAATTTTTATTTGTCATGGATCCTAGATATCTAGAGTTCATTTATGCCTCTAGACAATACATTCAAATCAGCTCAATAAGGAAGTATTTCATAAATAAATCAAAAATGTCTTTTTCTACAAGTATTTTTCTTCTTACTTTTAACAATATTAAAGAAAAAGGATCAAGTTATTGACAGAAAGAAGATAAGCAACTGTTAGGTGGGCAGAACCTCCTCAGAGAGTAAGAGTCCTTTTCTTTAGAAATTTGTTTTTACTAGCTCGATAAAAAAACACTCCTTAAAAAATGTGTCAAAAGAAAGCAGAAAGCCAACTCCTCCCCTGACTGATTGGAAACCTCATGTCTCCAATTTGGGAATCCTATGCTTGGCCCACATAAAACATTATGAAAAAGAAAGCTGGTGAAGATCAAGATGAGGAATATAGTGACCACATGCTTATGTGAAAAGATGCCTCCTACTTTATGCTAGAGGGGCAAGGAAGGAAAGGAATGATAGCAAGGTCTTCATATAGCCTATAAAGTGAAGAGAAACCAGTGTGGAGATCTCCAAGTCATAACATAGTTGCTTGTAAACAGGAAGCATTTGCTACATTTGAGCTGCTATATTTAAAAACCCAAATTGGTCTTTCCTTTCCTTAGCAACTCAGGATAGAAATGGTAAATTTTGGTCCTGGATCCCTAAAGAGAAAGAATATGGGGAAAACTCTAGGCCATAAAAAAGGGGGGGGGGGAAGACTTGTTTTTCCTGAGCGCAATGTTGCTTCTCAGGTATGGCCTCTGCAAATCCTTCCTAGTCACATTCCAAAGAGAGAAGACATTGGTGCATCATGGGTCAGTTGAACCCAGATAAGATTGGTGGTACGAAGAACGACACATCAAGCCACATAGCCAGGAGACTATGGCAGATTTCTCTCCCTGAAAAGAGGAAGGTTCCACCTGAAACTTCCCTAAAAGCAGTTGGGCTTCACAAATAAGAGGCAAGCATGGAGAGCAAATATAAAATCAATGACCTGGCCTGGATGGCCAAGGAAACCTAGACTGGCTGATCAGCTCAGAAACCCACCCTCTCTGCTCTCCTGCCTACTCTTAGTGGCCTTCCATACTGCAAACAAGCCTTGGATCCTCTCAGTACCTAGTCAGGGAAGGTTTTGCCTGCTCTGGAACCCATTATAACAAGGGTAGACCAGCTATATCAGAAAAAAAAATTGGGGACATAACTATGACCAGAATGATAGGAGGCTAATGCCATAGAAGGGGCTGTGTGAGACTCCTCATGGCAGTTTATAAGTGGAGACAAGAGAATGGAGATCTTTCTAACTAGTTTCTACCAACTTCAGCCACCAAAGAACAAGAACTTTTCCACATCCAATGTTCAAACCAACCATAGTGAGACTAAAACAATTCCATCCCCAACCCACAGTACTTCTCAGTGTAAGGATCTGTAAAGCTCTTGGAGTGTGTCCTCCTTAACTAAATCCCAGGCAACAGCTCTCTCGTTGGGGTGGACAGATAAAAGATGCCAGTGTTGAGAGCAAAAGAAGAGGATTCTAGTGAGCAGATGCTGTAGAAGTGATTCCTCCTATGTCTTAGATATCTGGTAATCTATTCATTGGTGAAGGCCACTCATTCTGGTTCTGGTTCCAAGGGATTCTCCCAACTGCCCCCACTATCTTTAATTTGGGAAGGTTTGTGTAAAATGTACATCTCAGTCTGAAGAAGAGTCATTTAAGAAATGATTCTGGATCATTCCTCTTGCCTCCAAGAGAGAAGATAGAATGTGCTTATCTGCAGAAGAGAAACATGGCCAACAAATGGGAAGAAGCCCTGAAGTTAAGTATCTGGGGCACTGTCCTCTGTTCTTAGGCATACGAGGCAGCTCTGAGAAGTCAAGTCTCAGGTCTAACCTTTATACTCTATATAAAAGTATTATCATTAGCTCATACAATATAGTCCTCTGACTGATAAAGAATGCTACGTAAATCTAGGCATAGATGACAAAATCAAAGCTGAAATTCTTCCGATGCTTAAATTGTCAGCAGAAGTCCTAATAGCTAGTAGGGCTTCATCACATCTGGCTGCTTCTCCCCTTACAACATTGATGCTAAATCTTTATATTGGAAGAAAAATAATCCTCTCATAATATTAAGGCCAACTTAAAGGAGGAAAATATTTAAAGCAACAGTTCCTGGATGGCGGAGAGTAGCTGGGCAACAATTCTACATATTTTCTTTAGGGGGTGCTAAAGAATGCAGGCTTGGCCATCTTTATGACTTCATTCCATTATTATCAACACCAGCCGAAGAGATTTAACCCCTTCCCAGTTGTCTGCCTTCTAGAGTTTCTACTTCATATTAGGCTACTTTTAATTACAAAAAGAACTCTAGGGGCCATAGACTTAGAAAAGTGGTTCAGTATGTAGACACAACAAGGAACAGGTGTGATTGTCTTAGAGGTAGTCACAATAAATAAGAGTCATTGGGCATGGTAAAGATGTCCTTCATTCAACTTCTAAGGGATCTGTAGGGAAAAGCAGAAGATACACATCCCAGCAAGAAGAGAGTATGAAGAGCAGCAGAAAGAAAAGGAGCTAAGCAAAGGAATTAGGAGAAAGTCAGAAAGATGGGGACCTTATCAAGGAGGGGGACAAAGAAGAGCACTCAAGAAGCCAACCTCAAAATTTCTAGGGGAGAGGACGCAGTGGAGTGCAGAGCACCTAAGGGAAATGTCCCAGGGCTTCAGCAAGAAGGATGGGAAGTGAACATTCACACAGTATGTAGCTCGGTACCTAGGACAGGAGCAGTCCCTTCTGCTCAATCCCCCACACCCCATGATCATCCCAGACAGTCACCCTCTCTGCATGCCTATTCCTAGTGGCTTCCATGTTGCAGGCACACCTTGAATCCTCTCAGTATCTGGTCATGGAAGGTTTTATCTGCTTTGGAACCAACTCCAACAGTTGGAGTTCAACCAGAGTAAAGGCTTGAGCAACTAGATTCAACTCAGGCGATGGTTTTCTGTAGAGCGTTTATCTAGGCAGAGTTTCCAGAACCACAAATATGCCACAGGACTCTGAAGATAGTCTTTAGAGCTATAAATTATGGGAAAATATATTACTATTAGCTGAAATATAAAATCCCCTGGGGGGTTTCCAGAACACAGTCTTGTTTTAGAAGTCAGCGAATAGGAGCAATGAAGTGAAGAGGAAAAAAAACAGGGGGAGACCCACTCCCCAGCATCTGCATGGGCTCATAGCAGAAAGAGACAAGCCAATCTAGGTTGGTGCCTCCTGCCCTTTTCAAGGCTTCTGTGGAAAGCTCTCAACTAGTACTAACAAGTTGAGAACAGAATCAATGAACCCAAGATCCTCAAAAGGATCTTGATAGTAGCAAGGTTCTGGAATGCTCTTTATATAGTTCCCACTGGCATATGACAGAAAATGGGAATGAATGGACAGTTATGCTTCTTCCTAAGTTCCAAAAGTGACAAGGCTGAAGAAGTGAACTGCTCCATAGGAGTAAAGCAGAACAGCGGAAAGATAATAGCACTCCTGAGGAAGAGAAAAGCCACTGGGGAAGCTTCCCAGATGGTTGTCTAGGCACAGGTTATCATCCTCGGAGGTCCACATTGAAATAAACAGCCTCCCATCAATAAGAATCCCTGTGGGAACAGCAATGCTGCTTTATTTCTTTTATAGTTAATAATTCTGGGGGTAGGTCTCAAGGAATCCAGCTCTCTAGTAAAGAATGTTTCTTCTGTGTGTATTAGCTGGGACATAAACTTTACCTCAACTGTGGAAGCTACTTTCCCAGATGGACCAACTATGTTGGTGGGCTGGATATCAGTAGTTGACTCCATGGGGTTGCTCTAAGAAACAGAAATTCCTCTAAGTCTTCCCTCCTCCCTTGGTATCAACACCAGGAGCCATGATTCTATTATTTATAAGAGGAGAAAGTAGAATAAGTCTAACTTTGACCCACATGAGAATCTGTTTGCTGTTGCAAAGTAAGACAACCAAGCAGAAACAACTAAAAAACAATCTTTTGGCATGACAGACACAAAAATGAGAGCAGTGGTGGTCCAGAGATTCAGTGTTGAATACAAGGTCTGAGTTAGAGTTCTGACATGTACCCAGAATTGGTTTAAAAGATTGAGCCATCACCTTCTTTAGACAGTGTCTTCTTGAAAAGGAGTTGTTCGTACTTGTCCCAGGATGGATTACAACCATACACACAGTGACAAATATCATCAGCAAGCCTTGCTACCACCCTATTCCTGTTACTGAGTGACCCAGTCCCTCTAGCAACCTTTGGTTACACCACTGCTAAACCACAGGTGTACAGCAACCAGCTACCATGCAGAATAACTGCCAAGCTTATTCCAGACTCCTGCCCAGCCCCAACCCAGAAGATTCGGGCTTTTATGATAGCCACGCTCATGATTTAGCTTCCCTTGAGTGTCATCTGCAAGACTTCCTCCATACTTTCCTCTAACCTTGAAAAGTTGTGGGGGTAAAACAATATTTAATTCTACAACAGAAAGATGTAGCAAGGAAGCAAGTTTGCCAGGTCTGGAAGTGTTCTACAGAAGAAAGAAGGGTGAGCCAGCACTGAGAACTCCAAGAGAGCTTTACCTTAGGCTACCGGATTTTCTAAGATCCAAAGTGCTAAAGCCTCTGTGAAGCATGGACATGTCTTACTCATCAGTACAGTTTCAAGTGTTTTAATCTGCCCATGGTTCCAAATTAATAGGGCTGTTGTACCTAAAAGTAACAAGGCATCCCAAGTCTGAGCCTAACCTGTGCACAGTAGTTTTCAGTGAAAGGGCTCCAGAGATGTGTATGATTCTTGAATCCTCAGTAGGAAACATTATCTACCAACTCAAAGGCTGACCCATGGGATAAATAAAGGAGAGCAGACCCATTGCAATAGTACACTGATACCTGGAAAGAGTCAGAGCAGGGAAGAGAGGTGAGGAGGCTGTCATGCATGGGGTCATTCTTTGCTTATGGAAAAAGGACTCTGACCCACAAAATCCCCTTTTCCTGAGATTTCCAGGGAGTAGCATTCCTTGAAGTAGAATAAGGCTTGTTATTCTATGAGATAAATTCCTAGGACAGCTGGTCCTCTGTTAAAGCATACTAACATTAGAGTAACTAATATGGGTCCCTTTCCAGAGCACAGGTTATGAAAGGAAGAGAAGGGTTATATTATAGAAAATTACCCACCTGAAAAGAGTATATATAAAAAGGGAAATAAATAGATTTTTGGGCTTAAAAAAAGAAGTATTTCAAAATTATGTATTCCACAAAAGAAAAATGAATCTTTCAAAATTCTGTATTCAAGGTTTGGGGATACACATTATCCATAATCAACCTACAGTGTAATGGAATACAATGCTTTCTTGCTCCTATCTTGTAAGTAACTGAGTTGCAATTCTGCGGATTTGGTCCGGGTTTCGGCACCAAAATGTAAGTAGCTGTGTTTCTTTCACTGTTTCTTTTTAGCCTTTTGACTCTAATTCTAAGGCCAGGGTACATTTCTTTCACTGTCTCTGATTCTAGGGACCAAGAGTGTTTCTTTGGCACTGGTTTCAGAGTCAGGGCATGTTTCCTTGGTTCTGGATTTGGGGGTAAAGTGTTCATTTCTCTGGCTCAGGTCCCAGACCCAGGCTGTGTTTCTTTCCCTGGTTCTGGGCTCCAGGGTCAAGGTGGGTTTCTTTAGCCAGCCCCTTTTCCCTTCATATCTAACTGTAACTTAATACCCACTTTACCCTTCCCAATCATCTCCTTTCCTTGTATTTTCCCCAGCCTTTGATAACGACCCTTCTACCTCTATGGGATTACTTTTACATTCCATATATGAATGAGGTCATATGGCGCTTGTTCTGCTGTGCCTGACTTATTTCACATCACATGATCATCTCCTGTACCAAGTGTCATCACAAATGACATCACTTCATTCCTTCTAATGGTGGACAATACGCTACTATATGTATATGCCACATTTTCATCCATTGTTGGATACTTGAGTTGCTTCCATCTCTTGACTTTGATGATTTTGAATAGTGCTGACATGAATGGGAGTGCAGATGTCTCTTTGACATGCTGATGTCACTCCCTTAGGCCATATACCCAATAATGGGGACTGCTGGTTCATATGATCATTCTATTTTTAATTTTTTGAGGATCCTTGATAGTCCTTCCCATAAAGCTTTTACTAATTTTCATTCCTACGACCAGTGTCCATGGGTTCCTGTCACTATACATTTTTGTCTACACTTGCTATCTTTATTTAGCATTTTTTAGAATAGCCATTCTTACAGGGAAATGGCTAGATACCTTATTGTGGTTTTGATTTATGTCTTCTAAATGGTGTTGAGGAATTTTTTTCATATGACTGCTGCCCATTTGATGTGTCTTCTTCTGAAAAATATACCTGTTGCTTTTGTGATATGTTTCTCCTCAGTTTCACCTACACAACAGAGTCACTCAGTTTGTTCTAAGTTATTTTACTTATAGAATGAAATTTTAAAAATTACCCTGAAAAAAATATATCAAAGCCTCTTTGAAGTAAATTACTGTTTTAGTTACCAAAAGCATATGCATAATCCCTATTCTGACAACTTTACGTGGTTCTAATACCCCACACATTCACATCTAACTTCCTTCGACATCTGTCCCATTTCCTTTCACTGTGTCCTTTGAAACGTCTCTGGCCCCCTCTCCAGCATGTCTTTATCTCTCTGTAGTAGCAAACTTCTTTTTCTCCTTTCCTTATCCTTAACAATCAAATGATTTGCTGCATTAAGACCATTTGAGGCCCTTTGTCCAGATCAATTTGGACTGTTCCAAGTGTAGGTAGAATGTGTCCATCATTCTCTCCTTTTCCCCAGTCCTGTATTGCCACCGCCAAATTCAGCACTCACTTTGAACATTCCTAGCCTTTGCTGGGTTCCTAGAAGCCCGCGTTCTACAAAGAAGATGGGAGGATTGAGATGTGTGTTCTCAACCTGCTTATGTCATGCTCTGAGTCTGTTCAGATGGCGGGCTGGTACTGAATCCACAATTATACTTCCTTATGACATATGAAAGAAGTGACCTCCCTTGGATATGTTGAGACAGCTGGTGCTTACTCCACTTCTGTAGCAGGCATACCAAATGTCTGCAGTAGCATTTCTTTATTTTGAACATGGCTAAGTCACAATGATTGTTCTGTGATATTACCCCAAGAGGGCATGTAAACCAAATGAGATCGAATACATACATAAAATCACCAGGAATATGCCATCTGCTCCTGAAGGCTAGCTTTGAGTGCCACATACTCTTAGACTCTTCCTTAATGTGTGACTCTAAACTTTTTATCCAATAAGGTCTTGATGGATGCTGGTGGTGTGAAAAATTTGAGACATTATTTATTAAGCAGCATTCATTTCTTGAACTACCAGTTACCAAAATTGTGCTGGAAGAATTTAAAATCAAGTTAGTTTGCCTTTGTCTGTGTTGCATTATTGGGCTTCCCCCAAACAACCAGAATAAAACCATTCAATGATATTCAGAGGGAAGTCTTCAAAATCCTAATCCAGAATGTCAGCCAAAGGACATTACTGGTCCATCTTCTGGGAGGTTACTTTTAACTATGGGAAGTCTACAAAACCATGTGTTAATGTGACACCTGATACCTGGCCTGTGGGCAAGAGACTGCTTTAAGCTGTGCAAACTGGTGAGCTTTGAGTTCAGTAATTGGATCGCCCCTTCCATTTCCACACATAACACATGGAGCCACTATCTAATCTGGCCTGAATTAAGAAAAGTTTTACTTTGAGGTGTATTTTTTTTAATATATATAAAATTAGTAAGTGCTGTCAAACTTTCACACTAGGGAAGCACTCATTTACATAGCTAAAGTAAAAGGGAGCCTTCTGTTTGTAACAGCCTAGACAGGAAAGCAGCACAGGTCCACCGCTAAGTCAGCACCAGTAAGTACTCCGTCCATTTACCTTCCTAAGCACCATGCCCCCTGATTGTGTCCAACATAGAAACACTGATGGCTTGCAACTTGAGACCACCCTGAAAACAGAAAGAAGAGGATTTGCCTACCCCAGGGCCTAAAAAGCAGTTCTTTCTCATGCAAGCTTTCTATTGTTAGAGCAATGGAGATACATGGACTTCATATGTGTGTTTCTATCACACCATAAATGATAAAGCCAGAGCTTCAGACATGGCCATTATTTCTCCTGTCGATACGGAAAATGGACAAGACATTCCAACTCAAGATATTGAAAATAGTAAAGAACGCTAACAAAGGAACACATTCAGACCAACCCTCCCACGCAAATGCATAAATCCCTCCTGTGGGCACAGACACACAATGCACTTGCTAGGTATGTGCTAGATATGTAAGTATATTGTGTAAATATCAGCCATAGTTATGAACCATCTCTTAGATTTTATATAAAATACCCTACTTCCTTAGGCCTGAGGTGAGTATATAAAATGGAAATAGAGCAATTAAGTGCTAGCCTTCCATTTAAAATGAAATAAAATTAGAGGGAAAATATTCACAGGAGAAAAGCAATCCTAAAAGGTTATGGCAAAGTAATATTCATATCACTATTACTTAACAAATTTTCAGGTAAGGAAGGCATCTGAACACTATGTTAAACTAATCAATTCTTGACTTTCTTTCCCCCATCAGTGATATTTGAAAAGTTCATCTCCCAATGAAAGGTAGCAATTATAAATTACTCTGTGCCAATTTTTGTGTAGACATGTAGCATATAATGCACAAATGGAATCATCTAGTTGGAGGCTTCATAGGATACCTAACGACTATCTTTTTAATTCCTGTTTTTCTACTGCTAAGTTTCACCCAGTCATGATAGCTAGCCATAATTCTTATTCTTATTCATCCTATAAAAGCAGCAAGAATGAAGGCCAGAAAATATATCACTTAGGAAAAAATGGCTATTGAAACATGGCATGTGCCTGTTTCTAAACCACCAAAAAAAAGGGGGGGGGGGTGATCTGATTCCTATCCACCTTCCAGGTAGTGTGCATTCAAAAATCACCAAAAAAAAAAGAGAGAGAGACATGCTTCTCTATGTGTTACACACATGCACACATACACAGTGTGCACAATAGGACATGTGATGTCCACAAAGAGGCACACAGCCATATAATATCTCAAACTTCTTTCAGAAACTTCTTCCCACACTTAGGATTGGTCTCTTTAAATACATATATTTCTTCATGCTCCAGAGCCAAGAGTAATTTGAAAAAAATAAACGTATGGAGAGGCTGCCATAGCAGAACACAGCAGAGACATTGGATGAGAAATAGAGGGCAGGGTAAATATATTTTCTCAGAAATGGGACCCCATCAGAAGCGTGATGTGATGATACTGATAGGAAGGCCAGAATATGAGAACCAAACTAGCCAATTCCCCAGCAGCAGGCAATGGCCAGAGATAGCCCAGCAGGGAAAGAGAGAAGAGGTCCAGTGATCAGCTGCAGGTGAGGGGCATCATGGGAGACTGGTCAACCTAGGAAAACACTTGGCAATAGAGCCACCTGGCAGCAAGCAGTAGACATCCAGCTCTTAGGATTGAGGCCTAAAGTCAGGACTCCTTGAGAAGGTCCTGGAAGATCTTGTGCTAATAGGAAACATGAAGGCTACAGAGGGCATGGGAGCAAGACAGCAACCCATTATTAGAATATGGACACAAGCTTACAATGGGCGGAATGCAGCAAGCCACCTGCTACTAGCAGTTGGTGGTTTGAGGGTAAGCTGTAAGCCATAGACTCCAGTAAACACTATGCAGTTTTAGGATCGACCCTAAAGCCTGAAGTGAAGGGCAATGAAAAGATTACTAGGGTAATAAATGCATAATTAACAGCACTGTACACTGAAAAACATGTGCAGAGCGTAATGACCACTAGGATAATTAGCAATTCAACCTCTGCTATTATCTTAATCATTAAGTAGACCAAGTATTCTTTGAAAGCCAGCCATGGGCTGGATACTGCACTGAATCCTGAGTGAGCCACAGAGGGTTCCCATCCATACTGTGTCTCCAACTCCAATGGCCCACCAGCCCCAGCACGCAGTTGCCATGAGGGGGCTATGCAGGCCTGGTGGTGCTTTAGGAAGAAGGAAAGGGATGTCCACGTGAGACCCAACCTCAGCTCCTTCCCTCCAATAACACCTTTGAGAGGGCAAGAGAGTGACAACCGACCCCAAAGCTCAGGCAGCCATTACAGGACCACAGCCAGCCCTGTTGGGCAACCCCTGACCTGTCAGGAAGCATGTCTCAATTGATCTTCTGAGTAGAATCTGGGTTTAAGTTGCCCAAGAGTCAGTTACTTTTATACTGGTTTTTACTTAAGGACACAGTAGGCACCAAGGGCAAACCAGGACTAAGCCAAAAGTACAAGACAAGCCACATGGTGATCATGTGGAAAGATCTTTAAGGAGGATGGCTGAGAGGCAAGAAGAGTTGAAAAGGATCAGCCTCTTGAAATAAGGTTAGGCCCTAAGGAGGGTTGGGCCAAGATCAAGGCAGTTGGCTGTTTGCCTTGCGTGGAACCTCCTAAAACTTCTAAACCCATCCCAGTTAAGGTCCACTTAGAAAAAGCCTGCAAAGAACAGCTTCTATCTAATGTAAGTACATCGATGAGGAGATTATTCTGAATTTGTTAGTTACTGGAGAAGGTGGTAATCAAAGAGCTGCTCCTCCTTGGAGAGGAAGACTGAGGCTTCAAGCTGAAAAGCAGATACCATGTATATTCTGCTCTCAGCCTGTATTGACACTTCAAAAGAGGCCAGGGTTAAACTCCTGGAGTAAATTGTATAGCTGCTAGCTGGGATCCCAGGGCAGTAATTCCATAAAATAATAAAGAGCTAAGGCCTGGTGGGACATAAGATCTATGCAATATTCCCACAGACAATTACCAACATTCACATAAGTAGAAATTTAAACCATTACTCTGGTCAACTGACATGCTTGTACATACATGTAGACTGAATATAGACCAGGCTCCCAATTGTTCCTTATTCATAAGCTTAAATACAAGTAGCAAAGCTTTGTTTAAATAAATTTCCTTCATTTACTAACATGTAATTTTCTGTTCTTTGTAATTCCTTTAAATTTGCTGAATAATTTTCAAATAATCCTATTCATTTCATGACATTAATTGACTATGTCAGTGCCAAGGACCTTTTGGGGTTATGGGCTTCAAACGTCTGTTCTGCCATTTGCTGTCTATCAGGTCCTATTCCACAACATGCCTTTAACTGTGAAGTTTATTACTCAGGAAAAAACATTCCCTTTCCAATAAGCCCCAGTTCCTCCCAACCCATTTTGTATTTCTCATTTGACTTAAAGCTGAGGCCAAGGTGTATCTTTGAGTTAGAGTTATCCTAAAGCCCAAAGCCACTCCAAAATGCCAAGATGCCTCTTCATACTGTGATTTATGACAAATTTTCTCATAGTTCCAAGCTATTTCCATATCCTAAGTGAAGATAAACCCCACCCTAGTGATTCTCCACCTCCTCTCTCCCCTCCAAATGCTGGCAGGGTGCTCTTTCTCTGTGGTCTTTAACATCCAAATCCATGGCAGCTTAAGCTTTCTTTCCAGAGTAATACTGGAACCATTGCTACAAAGGATGATTGTTTCCAGTGACAAAGACTACATAAAATCTTTCTACAGACAGTCTCATCTCTTCATTTTTCAAAATACTATCTGCCCATTTCTATGTCAACACTTTTGCTGTTTGCTCCCATGATATAGAACACCCTCCTACCTGGTCTCCTGCTGGCCAAATCCTATTTTAGCAACTAAGCTTAGCTTAAGTTCTGTTTATCCCCTCAAAAAGAAAAAGAAAAAAAACTCTTGGTCTTCAATCAGTGTTCCCCTTGTAACATTCCCAAAAATCCTCAGATATGTCATTTTCAACAAGTGACATACTATGACATAGAACTAATTGCAGAAAAGTGCTAAAAGATACTTTGAGACCATTTAATTGAGAGGCTGTCATCCTTAATTATGGAGAGGTAGTATGGGGCAGAGAACAAGTTCATGTAATTGAAGGGATAACAGACCCAGGTCTGGGTTGCAGCCCTGATGTCTACTAGTTATGTGGCCTTATCCTAAAGTTCAGATGGCAGCCACTTTCTTAAACACGGGAGCTACAAGGCGAGTATGATGAAGCTATAGACTTGGAAAAACTCACAATCTACAAATAAGTTCTTTGTGTGCCTTTAGGGCCTTTGAAGGAATTGGCAGTAGAAGAAGTTGGGGGCAGGAAATGGAGGCTGAAGCTACTAGATTTATGGTCAAGATCTAAAGCTTGGGGAAAGGGGGTTTGAAAGACATTCCAAAGAGAAAAAAAAAATCACAGGCCTTGCTTCGTTACAGATCTCAGAGGCTAAATGCGATGGGTGAAATATCTTGAATTTCTTACTAAGAAAGAGACAGGTGCAGGAGAGATAAAAATGGAGTAACTAAGAAAAAAAAATGTGTCTTATGTTACTAGAGACTTGCCTCTAAAGAGACCGCAGGTGTGTGTCTCAAAAGCAATTGATGCCCATCTCAAAGCCCAGCAGCTTCTTCTTTCACAATCCCATTGAGTTCTTTGCCTCTCCCTACCCTGCCCAATCTGATTTTACAGAAAGCTCATTGGTGATTTGAACATTCAACCAGGTTTGCTTGATCTGGGGGGGTGTGTGGCCTAATTAAAAAAAAAATTCACTGCATCTTATTTGTCCTTTTTTACTTTTAAAGTTAAAATAATTTTTGCCTAAAATAGCTCATATTCCTCTTAATCATTCCTCCAAGATCCTAAATATCAAACTGTCCTCTGAAGCTGCCTGGGTCAGTTTCAAATGGGGGTGGGGAGATGATGCTTCCACATTCTCAGCCAGTAACTGCCGCTCAGGACCAGCCAATGTTGACCTTCTCTGGAATCTCTAACCCCCACTAGTCACTGAGCATGCTCACTGCAGGTCAAGAAGGGGATTCTTTTATTTCTAATTTATATTTTATATAAATTCCAAATTTTTAAATGCTTCCCTTTCTTTTACTCTAACAGTTCTAGAAATTTATAAGAAAGTGATTTAAAAATACACATTAAATTTTATCAATTGAAGGATCCCTTTAAATTGAAAAATTCAGGGACATTCTTAACACAAAACAAGGGGATTATTTAAATAAATGACCACATGTCCACAAAATGTAGTATTGTTTATTTAAAAAAGTTGCCGTAATATGGCATTTTAGTGATATGGAGAAATATTTGAACTTTGTTTCAATAAATTAAGCTAACAGAACTTTATCTAATTTTGTCCTTGATTTTGTGACAGCTATACATCTAAATTTATTTGCACAGATATATGAACTATATAGATACAAGTACACACATACTATATACACACTCAGAGAAAAACAACCTAAGAGGAAATACTGAGAGGAAATAACTACCATTATCTCAGAAGAAAGAATTAAAGATGATTTTCATTTTCTTCTCTCTGTATTTTCCAATTACTCCTTGAAATATTTATGCAATCAGAAAAAATATTAATATAAAGGGAAATTGTCTGTGAAATCCGTCAGGACTGTGGGAATAAGTGTGTTAAGGAACATTTGTTCTTTTGCTCTTTAAGCGGGGTTGGGGGTATTGTTTGTTTTAACCCAGAAATGATCCATCTTTTCATCACTTGTAACAATGTGCCCAAGAGTTCACTCATATCTAGCCTCTGCCTTACCCAACTACTTATACATACATACACACACACACGCAGGTGTATGTGGGGGGGGGGGAGGAGGGAGAGGGAGAGGGAGAGGGAGAGGGAGAGGGAGAGACTGCAAATGTCCTTGGGGAAATACCATATATATTAATTACTTTCTGTTGCTGTGATAAAATACAGTGATCAATGCAATTTATAGAAGTGTTTATTTGGACTTTGGTTGCAGAAGAATAAGAATTCCAATGTTGGCAGCTTTAGCTCTTGTCCTCAGGCTTTAGTTCTTGTCTAAAATTCTGGTAGCTTTGGCCTCCAGTTGCCAACCCCAACTTTTCTTCCAATTTCTTTCAAGGACCTGAAGCCATGCAAAGAACAGGCAGGCAAGCTAAGAGCTCACATCTTGACCTGAAAGCACAGAGTAGGGAGGGAGCAACTGGGAATACCAGTGGTCTTTAAACCCTCAAAGGCCATCTTTAGTGACATACTTCTCCAACAAGACCGCACCTCCTCAGTATCCCCACCAACTGCGGGTCAAGGGCTCAAATACATAAGCCTATAAAAAAAATTCTCTCTAAATCAAACCACTACACTATGTCTTACTCTTTTTTGATATTTTACCCCCACTGCCAATGGGTACCTAAATACTTTGCTGCATTTAATTGATTGGTGTGTTTTTAAATTCTTTGGATATTTATCAGAAAGTACAGTAATTGTATCTATATATTTTATGACCCATTCCTCTCCCACATGATTATCCATTTTTTTCTTTCACCAAAAATCTTTTCATTCATTTCAATAGCTTTTGGGGACTGGCATTGTATTTGATAGGAAGGATAGGATGAGATGTCTAATTCGTTTCAGCCTAAGGCTCCAAGATTTGAATTAATCTGGGAAAAGTTTGAGAAATCACCTCTTAGTTGTTCTGGGGTTCCCACTTAACTCTCCTCAGCAGGATAATATCTGTTCTTTATAACATGTATTCATTTATAAATGAGAAGAAGAATTACATTTTCCTAGATCACCTAGCCCAATTTGAAATTCTTTATGGCTATGCTCAATTGCAAGAACACCCCCATTTGATTTATATAGTATGGTCATATAAGCCAAGATATAAAATATTATTCACCAAGTACTTCTGATCATGTTTCCAAGCATTTTTGTAAAGATAACTTGATAGTACTTAACTTTGTTAGTCAAACATACTATCTAGATTATCTCTTTCAAAAGATAACAGTAAATGACTGTAATAAGTTGTACTTCTTTTTTATGTATTTACAGGTTTATTTACATCCCTCACTCCCTCCTACAAGAAGGTAAGGCCTGCCGGGCAGTGGTGGCGCACGCCTTTAATCCCAGCACTCGGGATGCAGAGCCAGGTGGATCTTTGTGAGTTTGAGGCCAGCCTAGTCTACAGAGCGAGATCCAGGAAAGG
>CABHPP010135025.1:0-29749 GCA_902168425.1 Peromyscus attwateri
ATGAAATGAGTTTCCTATTTAAAACTGTGTGCTATCCCCAAGATGTTATATTATATATGTGCAAATATTTCAAATTCTGAAAGAATTCTGGCTCCAAGCCTTTCAAATAAGGGCAATTCAATCTGTTATTATAAATCTGTTAGTTTTATGGGGTTGTCAGGGGGATGAGATGACATGATTCACAGAAATGTGCATGTACTGTACCCAGTAACAAATAATAACTCAGCGAAATTAGCTATTAGTGTCATTACGTCACCTAGATCACATAGTATAGCCAAATTAACTGAACTTAGATCATGGCATTTTCATGCTCCAGTTCTATGCATCAGCCACATCAGTCATAAGAATTTATTGATTCTTTCTTTTTCTTTCCCATAACTTATACTGTTTGCATAGAAACAATTCTTGCTGGTAGTAGCCTTGAAAACACCATACAAAATGACTCTTCTTTGTCACTAATAACTTCAATTACCCAGAGCCCTGGAATTTGTCCTTTTTTGGTCCTTCTTCCAACTCAATACCCAAAAATATGTGACAACAGCTTATTTTGTTCTTATGCTAAGGCTTGAAAATACTACTCATTCTGTTCATATTTTACTGTGAAAACTTGGAGTTGCGTATCAGGTAAGGACAGAATGTCTTTTGGAATGTGAAGTCTGTGACCTAGTCAGGCATTAAATACCTGTTCATAGAATCTGACTCAATTGTGGTCCTTTCCAGGGCAGGTGAAATTTTGCATCATCCTCTGTCAATGCACCATGATCAGTGAGTCCACCAACAATCGCAGGCTGGAAAAAAAAAATATCTCAAATCCTTTTCCAAAAGTTGTGGATTTGGCAGTATTCCTTCACCCAATCATTTTTAAATCCTATTGTGTTTCAAGGGAAATTCAATCCATCTGTTTCTGGTTCTTCAAAACATTGCTGTTTTGTAAGAGCTATTTGATGTCCCAAAGCCTGATGAGTCTCAACAAAGCCATTTGAGTCCCCGTAGAAGGCTATAGATGTCTCCAAGGATTAATGAAGCTGGAACCTCAGGCATCTAAGACCTCACAGATTTTGCTCTGGAGAAATGAAGCTGGAACCTCAGGCATCTGAGACCTCAAGACTCTTATACCTCACAAATGACTACTAACTTGAGTGTCTTTGTTTCTCTTTATGTACATTAACTGTGTAGGCATTCCTATAGATGCATATAATATGGATTGGTCATAGTCACCCCCATAACTATCCTTTCTTTCCCTCTGATTCTCTTTTCCCCCTGTGTATCTCAGATAGTTTACACCTCCCCCCTTACTTTCGCATCTTTTTTCTCTCTTAATTATACATATGAGATAAAATGTGATATAGTGTCTCTCTGAGCCTGGTCTATCTTGTTTGTTTGTTTGTTTGTTTGTTTGTTTTTTGATACAGGGTTTCTCTGTGTAGTTTTGGTTCCTATCCTGGATCTCACTCCGTAGACCAGGCTGGCCTCGAACGCAAAGAGATCCCTCTGGCTCTGCTTCCCAAGTGCTGAGATTAAAGACGTGCACCACCTCCACCCGGCAGCCTGGCCTATCTTATTTAACAGGATGATCTCTAGTTCAACCTATCAATTATCTGAAAATGATGTGATTTCATTCTTCTTAAGACTAACACTCTATTTGGGGGTCTGAAGAGACAGTTCAGTGGTTAAGAGCACATACTACTTTTGCAGAGGACCCAAATTCCATTCTCAGCACCCATGTCCGACAGTTTACAACCATGTGTAACTTCAGCTATAGGGAAGCCAATGCCTCTGGCCTCCACACACACCAGCGCTCATGTGCACATAATCCCACACAGACCAATCACATACCTACAATTTAAAAATAAATCTAAAACGTAAAATAAATGAAATTATATTTTATATGTCTACCACTTTTTTAACCACCTACATGTGTACAGGAACCTAGACAGATTATATAGCTTGCCTATTGTGCCTAATGCTTTGATAAACTTGTGTGTAAGTAAATCTACAGTAAGAAAGCTTATGCTTCTTTGGGGCATAGAGCTAGAAGCAGAATAGTTGGACCACACACAAGTTCTTTTTCTATGTTTGTTTGTTTTTTTAAGGGATCTCCATAATGATTTGCTCCCTTTTTGAAAAATAGCAAAATAAAAAGTTGCTCTCTGTCTCAGTCTCTTTTCTTGTTTTTGTGATAAAACATCCTCACCCAAGCAACTTAGGAGTAATAAAAGAGAAAGCTTAGTTTGGCTCACTGTTCAGAGTACAGTCCAACATGGCAAGAAAATAAAGACAACAGGGTCTGGAAGCAGTTGTCACCGTGTGCTGATGTCCACAGTCAGAAGAAAAGCAACAAATGCTAGAGTCCAGCTCACTCTGCCCATTTTACACAGATCTCTGCTCTCAGAATGGTCCCACCCACAGTGAGTGGGTCTTCCTGCCTTGACTAATTTAATTAATATACTTCCCCACAGACATCCCAGGGGCAGGTCTCCCAGGTGACTCTAGGCCCAATCCAATTGATGATTAACATCTCCACGTCACCCATTCCCTGACAAGCTCATTAGCCAGACACTTCAAAATCTAATACTTAGCTTGTGTTTATCTTTTCAAAGCATCTTAATTCTCATCCCTCGGATGCAAATGAGTAACCGTCTACTTTAGGAAATGAAGCTCTTTCAATAATTAAATTTTCTATTTTAATGCCTTAATTTTCTACAGCATTCAAAGGAAAAATAGTAATCTCACATAACAGGTTTGAAAAGAAATATATAGCAAAATGTAACATATTGAGGGTAGCAATAGTTCAAGGCTTCCTTTTCTTGAATGGCCACTTTAGAAACTTCTTTGGTGGGGGAGGATGAGTTCTAAGAAACAAACTAGTAGATACAGAAATCATTTACTAGAACAAGTTAAATAAGATAACTTTCTTCTTCTTGGAGTGAGCTACATTTTAAATAGAGTCCCGGGGCTCTGGGCTGAAGCAATGAGGGAAATTAAATTGCAAATTAATTAAGGAAGATGCAATTTCACCAAAATATAATTTTGCCTTCCTGATGTAACCCAGGCTTTTGTTAATGCTTTCTCAAACTAGTCCAATAACTAAGAAAAAAGGAAATAACTCAAACTAATGTGTGTTTTGAACTCCATCAATCTGACAGTATTAAGCTTTTCTATGGTAGGAGAATTTAATCAAAACAGCAAGGGGAATTGTTCATACTAATTCATTAACACATTGGGGTCTGAAAGGACTGAGATTCCTAAATGCCTCCATAGTAAAGAGATATCAGGAGTTTCATGGCATTTACAGTAAAACCTCTATAAATACATTTCCATGGTGGCTGTATTATAAACCTGGAAAAAAGATTAATATGAAAGTTTGATTTAAAAGTCAACATGCCCATGATCTGCTTTCAGCTAATCTGAAGGACGAATCCTCTAGTACTTACCAGAAATATATTAATGTAAATGTGGAAATACCACTTTTTGGTAATCTTTTTTCACTTCCCTTGCTAATTTTTTGTTGTTGAATGTGTGACGGTCCTATGAATAAAATTCAACTGGTTTTTCTAATGTGCACTTAAATAATGCTAACACCAATCATAACATGAAACATGTACACAGTTTGGGGTATGGTGATGTGAGAGCAGCCTCAGGTGAGACTTCAAAGAAGCAGGAGTGTTTTACCCATCAAATCACATAGTCACGAGGTCCCAGAATGGGTGGCTGTGTACACCCAAGATACCAACATCTTGCATGCATTCCTTTGCCTTTGATATAGACATAATCTAGTTAAAATGGAAATGTATTAGCAAAGTCAAACAATTAATGGATGCAAGAAAGGTTGTCTCATGTTTTGTGTAAATCAAAGCTAAAAATTAATTTGAGAAACAGTGTTGTATTGTAGACTAAACACAATTTGGCCTGAGTATAGGGCTTGGTGTGGGTGTCAAAGTTGCTCTGGGCTACACATGGTCGGTAATCCTCAGCAGAAATGTTAACTCAATTTGTCAGTATTATCTTTATGTCAACAGTAATGCTTAAATATTTACAATAGGCATAGTACACTGAGAGTTAGTAACACAAGACAAATTGGAAAAACGCTAACAAAATGGATGATACTAATAGAAAGGCCTGGCACTACAGGGTCTGGGTTTATATACAAGAAACTTGCCCAAAGGTAAGGTTTTATTAGGTCCTATCATTGATATGCTGTTCCAAATGTTTCCTTAGAAAATAAAAGGAGATTAAAAGGAAGCAACAACAGTAAGTTTAGTAAACTTATTCCACACAGCACAGTCAGCATTTGATTCCAAAGTCCATGGTAGCCACCCTGCATTTTAGCAGTTCATCACCCTAACCACTTAGCCACCTCATCATAGCCACCCTGCTTTTTAAACAGACAGATAATACCACGCAACCTGAACTGCTATGTGTTCTCCAGGTGTATTATGTTTTTCAGCTCCACATAACTACACGGCTACCATGTTACATATAATGAAAGCCATGAACACAGAGGAAATGTCCTTTCTCTTTCATTTTCTGGGTCCTGCAGATTCAATTGCTACTGTTTGTTGTGTTAAGGCGGTACTGCATGTTTAGATTCTTTGTGTCTTGAGTTCATTGAAAGAACCAGAGACAGATAAAGCTAAAAAATAAATCTCATGGGCTTTAAACACTGCCATAGCACCAAGGCAACTAACAAAAAGTCTGTCTTTCAAAATATAAGCCCCAAGGAATATAAAAGTAAATGAAGAAAAAAAATTATGCCAAGTTTAAGAGGAAAACAAGTTAAAAAAAAAGACAGGGATGAAGAAATCCATAGCAGTAAAAACAGAGAAGAAAAACAGAGAAGATTAAAAATTTATACAGATTTTTAGAAGGAATAAAATTCAACTGAGGTTTTAAAAATCAACTACTGCATTCAAAAAACATATATTTGCAATCCATAAAGAAGAAACATGAAATGACCAGACAAGACGATGCTTACTTTAAGGCCACCTGGAATTTTCAACTCTTCTTTAGAACTGATTCATTTGATTTTGTCTGTGTTGAAGACAAGTTCACTTAGTTAAGAGGTAAGCAGCCTAAAGTCCTTATATTTTGCTTCTTTCCATCCATCAAGATGTCCTGGAATTGTTTCGTTGTGGCTGTGTAGGGAGAACTGATAAGAGATGTCCTATGGTTGAGACAACATATAAATTATTATTTTGACATCTTCTGTAAAACCCAATTTCCCTGAAGAACTTTTGTACATTTTGCCACTGGAAAAAAACATTAGCACTCTATGAAACACAATCTTAACTTTCCTGCTTTTGACGGGGTAGACTGACTAACAGAGAAGGTACCCTCAAAGTCACGTGTCTCTTTCTGCTGGATGACCATATGGTTTTCACTTATTTCTTCACTTATATCACATGTTCCTGAATAAACACCACACTAGGAGTTTCTAGGAACTTATGGTGCTGAGGTCACTAAGAAGAGCACTGAGTCACCATTCCGATAAATTGAAGAGAAAAGCACAGATGTCATCAAAACCAGCAAATTTTTAAACATCTACCATTGAAGAAACTGCATATAGAGTTAACTTTCATTGTGGCAAATGTTAGCCACTGGACAACAAGGTATCCTCGAATCTACTGCTGACAACAGGACAAAATGGACAGACAGGACATGAAACAAAGGACTACTGATTCTTGCCAAAACAAGTGTGGTTGTGGCTTTATCAAAAGGCATCTCCTGAGGCCAGGACAATATGGCACCATCCCTGAAGTGGCCTTTGCAATCCGGAAAAGGTACAGTGCCCTTTCCTTCGAAGGCAGCTGAACAGGCAGTGGGCCGATGGCTTCTGATGTGCAATGGAACAGCAGCTGAAACAGTTATTCTTGAAGAGTAACTAAGCTCACGTCTCTCAATAGCAGACTGGCATTTAATAGAGGGATGTGGAGAATGGGATGCTGAGAAGAAGCCACACATACACGGTCAAGAAGAATGGACAGCTGGATTAAAAAAACCATCAACAATTTCCAGAATTTAAGATCCTGAATCATGACATGACACTAGTGGAATTCAGGTGTTTCTGGTACATGGACTGCTCTCACCCAAGGTGAGGTTGAACTGTTGACCTTGTGTACGTCCTACTTCACAAATGAGTCTGTCAGATACGCTAAGATGATGCCCCAACACTGCGGAGAAACATCAGGTGACTGTCCAGGCGGCTGGCTGTTTCTGTCAACTCACAATTTTTTGGAAGTTGCTTGCATGTACTTCCTGTTTTTATTTTTGTTAGCTAATATTATTTCCTTCTTGGGTCTCTGAAGGAGTTGAAGATTATTTAGTTATAGTTGAAGATTAATTAGGATAGAAAGTGAATTAGATACAATAGGATAGATAATAGAATTATTTTCTCTGAATTTGTTAAATACAAATAGACTAGACATTGTTCTTGTATATATTGTATATAGTTATTGTACTTCTGTATATAGTTTTTCTTATGTTAGTTATAAGCGTTTTCCTTTTTTCTTTTTATTAAAATAGAAAAGGGGAAATATGGTGATATTTTCTTTGTACCAAAATGTTATTTGTATGTTAATAAATAAAGTTGCCTGGGGGTCAGAGCTATTAGCAAGCCATAGGAAAGCAAGGCAGTGGTGGAGTACGTTTGTGATCACAGTACCTGGTAGACAGAGCTAGGTAAGTCTATGTGTGTTCAAGGATACAGCCAGCATTGGATACACATGCCTTTAATCTCATTACCAACCATAGAACACCTGGAGGTCTATACAGACAGGCTGTAATGAGGCAGTCCTGTGGTTGGGTTTACAACCAATGAGAAGGCAGAAAAGAGACTATATAAAGACTTTAACACAGGAAATACCGGCTCCTTCGGAGAGGTAGGACCACTGCAGGAGGAAGGGTAAGGTTTTGGCTCTTAGCTCTGACCTCTTGGCTTTCTTCTTTGCATTGGTTCTGTGTTTCTTATTTATACGACGGTTGGTTACATCTACAATCTACATTCTCATTAGGCTTGTTACTGTTTACTTCTGCTTTATTAACATGTCAGCCAAAACTCATCTTATTTCTTTTATGAGACATACAGATATTGAAATCATTATCCACTATGATTCTGCTATGTTGGAATTTATGTGTTAGAATATTAACCCTCTAAGTCAAATGTTAATGGGATTTGAAGATGAGGCCTTTGGGATGGAAGACTAGATAAGACCATGAAGATGAAGACCCATGAGGGCGCCGTAATGGTTTTATAGATGAGAAATGGATATGTCAGCTAACAAGTTGGTTAAGTCTCACCATGTGATTCATGTTCTCCACCACACAGTCATGAAGCCTTCAGCAGATGTCAGCATCTTTACACTGGACCCCAGAGCTGCAAACAATAAACTTCAGCAATTTTTTTTTTTTTTTGGTTTTTCGAGACAGGGTTTCTCTGTGTAGCTTTGTGCCTTTCCTGGAGCTCACTTGGTAGCCCAGGCTGGCCTCGAACTCACAGAGATCTGCCTGGCTCTGCCTCCCGAGTGCTGGGATTAAAGGCGTGCTCCACCACCGCCCGGCAACTTCAGCTATTTATAAATTACTTCTGTGGTATTCAGTTCCAGGGACTGAAGACAGGCTAAGGCAACTAACGACAAAAGTAACTTGGGAAAGAAGATTTATTTTAGCTTACAGTTTATAGTCCATTATTCAGGGGAGTCAGGTCAGGAAGTCAAGGTAGGAACTGATGTGAAGGTGCTGTTTACTGGCTTGCTCCTTATGCCTTGCTCACCCTACTTTCTTTTATAACTCAGGACCACCTACCCAGAGGTAGCACCTTCCCACGGTGGGCTGGGCCCTTCCACTTCAATAACCAATCAAGAAAATGTACCACAGCCTTGCCCACAGACCAATTTTATGGAGGCATATTCTCAGTTGAGATTCCCTCTTCTGGAGTGACCTTAGCCTTTCTTTGTGAAGTTAAAATAAAAGCTAGCCAGCACAATTGACCCCTTTTCCATACGACACACAAACACATCACTCTTCAACTCTAACTTTTCCTTTCTTTGCTTATGCCCAAGATCTCATATTCACAGCAATATCACAATGTAAAACATTACAACTTTTTAAAGTCTTAAAAAAAATCCAAACACTTCAAAAGTTCAGTCTCAATACAATATCTAAAATATAAAGAACTCAAAGGTTCCTGTAAAAAAAAATATTTTTTTTAAAGAAGTTAAATATTATCTTACTCCAAGATGGAAGATTCAGGGCATGTTCACAATCAAAGCAAAATCAAAATTTGACAGCGTAAAAAGTTCAGCGCTCAAAGTCTGGGACCCATTCACAATTTTCTGAGCTCTAAGAGGCTCCATTTCTCCAGCTCAGCCATCGAAAACATACACAGCTTGTCTCGTAGGCTCCGCCTAGCTCAACTCCACACCCACTGCTGTCCTTCACAGTCATCCCACTGTGGTGCTATTGTGTTCCCCGAAATATTGTGCACGCTAATAAACTTATCTGGGGTCAGAGAAGAGAACAGCCACTATATATATATATATATATATATATATATATATATATATATAAACATAGAGGTTAGGCGGTGGCACTCACACCTTTAATCCTAGCATTCCAGAGGCAGAAATCCCTCTGGATCTCTGTGAGTTCAAGGCCACACTGGAAACAGCCAGGCATGGTGACTCATGCCTTTAATCCCAGGGAGTGATGGCAGAAAGCAGAAATGTATATAAGGCGTGAGGACCAGAAACTAGAAGCATTTGGCTGGTTAAGCTTTTGGCTTTTGAGTAGCAGTTCAGCTGAGATCCATTTGGATGAGGACTCAGAGCTTTCCAGTCTGAGGAAACAGGATCAGCTGAGGAACTGGTGAAGTGAGGTTAGCTGTGGCTTGTTCTGCTTCTCTGATCTTCCAGCACTCACCCCAATACCTGGCTCAGGTTTGATTTTATTAATAAGACCTGTTAAGATTCCTGCTACATCCCACAGTACTGACATTTCCAGGGTACTGGAGTCTCCACAGCACCTGGGCTGCACCTTCACCAATAACCTCTCCAGGGCTTTCTTGGAGAATTCTGACCCTGCTGCATTGTCCGAAGCCTCATCTTCTCTTTGTGGTGCCTCAGTCCTGGGGCCTTACTGCCACTAAGGCTGCCTCTTGACCATTGGTTGGGGGTATAGTATCTTAAGATGTGTCACTTTTGTTTATGTTGCATTTGTTTAACTCTGTGAAGCTGTGTTACTGTGCCTGCCTAAAACACGTGATAAATAAATAAAGAGCTGAACGGCCAATAGCAACGCAGGAGAAAGGAGAGGCGGGGCTGGCAGGCAGAAAGAGTTGATAGAAGGAGAAATCTGGGAGAGGAGAGATCAAGGAGTGAGAGAAGGAAGAGGACATCAGGGGCCAGCCATCCAGCTACACAACCAGCAACAGAGTAAGAAAGAAAGGTATACAGAAATAGAAAAAGGTAAAAGCCCAGAGGCAAAAGACAGACAGGTTAATTTAAAGTTAAGAAAAGCTGGCAAGAAACAAGCCAAGCTAAGGCCGGGCATTCATAATTAAGAATAAGCCTCTGTGTGTAATTATTTTGGAGTTTTGGGTGGCAGCCCCCCCCCCCCCCAAAAAAAAAAAAGAGTGAGAGAAAATCCAACAACAGCCATTACTGTGTCCTGGCCTCTCTCTTAGAGCCATGCTTCAGCTACTTTCCATGACCCTTTATGCCTTGAAAACCAGTACCATCTAGGAAACACTATACATTACCAACTTCAGCTGCCAACATGAGGTACAACCTCGGTCCTCTCTGGACTCTAGCTTCTGTGTGCTGACCCTAAGGAAACACTGCCCGGCTGGCATTGCCTCAATAATGCGGGTCTCCTCCAACAGTTGATTTTTCAGCTCCAGCTGACCAGCAATTGTCCCAACAAAGCGAAGCTTCACTTTAGTGGGTCTAGGCTGCCGCATCCTGCACAGCTTGGGTCCTAGAACCCTGGCTAAAGGTCGCAACAGAATGAGAAAAGGACAGACACAGAGACACACACACACAAAACCAGGGTCATGTGGACCACGTGCACTCTGATGGACTGGCACTGGCTATGCAAAATGACCTGTAACCTTGGTTATTAGGTAAGATCTAGTATGATCTTAAATGTGATAAAACACCATGACCAAAATCAACAGAAGAGAAAAGGCTTTATTTCATCTTTTTTTTTTTTTTAACCCAAAAGACTAGAATTTTGTGGTTTGGGTAAGACCCACTTTTTTATACTATTTATTTTATTTTTTGATATTGTACTATAATTATATCATCTTAACCTTCCATTTCCCCCTCTCCAAACCCTCCTATGTATCCCTCCATGGTCACTTCAAATTCATGGTCTCTTCTTTCACTCATTTTGTCATATATGTATGTGTGTGTGCTTATATACCCTTAAATACATAAATAGAGCCTGCTTCGTCTATATAATGCTAATTGTATGTATCTTTTCAGAGCTGACCGTTTAGCATTAGATAATCAATTAGTGTACTCTTCCATGGAGAAGACTACTTCTCCCACTCCCACCTTTTCTTCGCTACCTATAGATCTTTGTGTAGGGTTGGGGCCTTGGGAACTCCCCTTCCCCATCCATGTTAGCATGACTATTCAGCTCATGCTAAGGCAGACATGTTGGTGAGACTTTGTGTGTGTTGCTTCTGACATTCCTAGAATACACAATCTCATAGCAAACTTTCTGGTCTTCTGACTCTTACAATCTTTCTTCCCCCTCTTCTCCAATGATCCCTGAGCCTTAGATGAGGGAGTTGTACTATAGATGTTTCCACTAGGACTGGGCTTCGCAACTCTGCATTTTGATTGGTTGTGATTTTCTATGATTTGCCTTATCTGTTACAAAGAGAAGCTTCCTTGATAAGGAGTGAGAACTATAGTTATCTGTGGGTATAAGGAAATTAGAATAGTTTATTTCATTTTATGGTTTGTAGTCTATCATCCAGGGAAATAAGAACATGAACTCAAGGCATGAACCTAGAGGTAGAAACTGATACAGAGGCCATGGAGGAGTGCTGCTTATTGGTTTGTTCCTCATGGCTTACTCAGTCTGGATTGTTATACAACTCAGGACCACATGCCCAGGGGTAGCACTGCCCAAAGTGACTGGGTCCTTCTACATCAATCATTAGTCAAGAAAATGCATCACAGACTTGCCTACAGGCTGATGTTATGAAGAAATTACAAATTATCTCAATTGAGGTTCCCTCTTCCCAGACCGCTATAGTTATGTCAATTGGAAATAAAAACCTAAGCTAGTACAATAATATCAAGGTTACTATGTATATTGAAGGAAGACAGAATGGCCTAGTGGATACCAAAAAGGGAATGACTAAGCTAAAATGACCTCTCCAGAAAAGCAGTTGTGACATATGAAAAAAAAAAAAAAAACATGGTTAATATGGTAAATCATTGTTCTACATAGAATTACAAAATATTTCTAAAAATATATTTTAAGTAGTCATAGTGGAATAATACTATACTAATGTTGTATAGCAATTTCCTCCAAGATAAAACTTTCCATCTCAGAGGGAAGACCCTTAAGACTGAGGATGCTCCAAAGAAAGGTGGAACATTCTATACCACCAGGAAGCTCATTAAGACCAGGAGGTAAACAACTCAAATGTTTCAGGAAGTCCCTAAAACTAAGTAGATTCACTAGCTTCCTCATTCCCCAAGCACATATAAGCAGCAAGGACTTACTCAGAGAGGACGGACTGCAAAGAGATATTCTTAGACTAACCCAGCTGTCTAGAAGAGGTTTAGTTCAACTGAGCTGCCTAGAAGAGAAACCCTCCACCTTGCCAAGCTGCCTGCTGACTGTAAAATGAGCTCCAGGTTTTCAGCTTTCATGAACTGTCACCCATGCTGGGGTAGGCTTTTGGTAATGAAGCTGTCTTCATATCATTTCTGCTCCTGTATGTAACTGCCTCAGCCTACACTCCTATAAGTAACACCAATAAACTCACTGGTTTCCCAGTTTGGACTTTGGTAGTATCTATACTTTGGTCTGTTGTCAGTTCCCTATCTGGGGTGAGTAGGAATTTGTTAATTCCCCAGGAATAGGGTCACATAACAACTAATAATCACATGAGACTGTCTGTTCTTCATCAATAAGTCTGTACTGTAATACAGAGTTTTCAGTAATATCAATACTGATGGTTTCATAGAAGTAGCTAGTTGGACACAGTTTACGAAAGGATATAGATAGTACATTCATCATGAACAGTTAAAACAAATGTTCACTGAGTACTCCAGAAGCAAATTGCTTACAAAATGTCTATACCTTACCAACCAACCAATCGACCACTTTAGCTTCACCTCCTACGTTTTTTCTTGGTTTTCCCATTGATATAATCTCTCTCTTTGAACATATCTGTGGTGATTTGAAAGAAAATGGCCCCAAAGGAAATGGCACTATTAGGAGGTGTAGCCTCGTTGAAGTAAGTGTGGTCTTATTAGAGGAAGTGTGTCACTGTAGGGGTGGGTTTTGAGGTCTTTTTTGCTTGTTTCTCTCAGTGTAACAGACTGCTTCCTGTTGTCTACAAGATACAGCTGTATCTGCCTCAGCTACAGCTACAGCACCTTGTCTGCCTTCACTCTGCCATGTCCCACCATGATAATAATGGACTGAACCTCTGAACTGTATGCAAGCCACCCCAATTAAATGTTTTCCTTTATGAAAGTTGCCATAGTCATAGTTTCTCTTTACAGCAATATAAACCCTAACTAAGATAATATCCTTGCTTATATCATCAATGTTTTTTTCTTGCAATAAAGGAATTTTTCATTCTTCAAGAACCTGTTAAAGTGCCCTTTTCTTTTTCCACAGTGTCTCAGGTGGTTTCATGCACCATCCTCTTGCTTCCTGTATCATTATTGTTACTCTTGTGATTAAAACCATTAGCCAGTGCTGCTAGCTATCTCACCAGAAATGGACATCATAAGAACAGGGCCATTTACTTGTTATTTTTTTAATTCTCAGAATATAGCACAATATTTGGTGTGTTGCTGCTTGTCTACTTCTAGAATAAAGCTGTATGATAAATCCAAAAAAATGGGGTGTCTTAAGTAACTATCATTTATTACCGCTCAAAAGTTTACAGGTCAACTGAGCAATTTTCTGGGTGTCAGAGCTGGTTTCTTTCAAGCATCCTGGGGAGCAGAAAACTAATTGGGCATTGCTGCTCTTGACTGTTCTGGCACAGTTTCAAGGTCAGATGGTCACAGTCCTCCTTCATGAACTTCCTGTATCCTTTCAGCAGATTGGTTCCAGCACTGGCCCATGACCAGACAAAGATACAAAACTAAGTACAATATCATAAATGGCAAGTACAATTTCACGAGCGCTTTGGGAGCCTTTGCTTGTGTCACATGTATTATTGGTCATGATGAAAAGTAAGCCCACAGCCAGGGTCATAGTCAGTGAAAGAAGGCACTGTCAGAGAACATGGTACACAATGGTAAGAAGACTTAAAGTCACCAGAAAAAGTGATATACTGCAGGAAATAACCAATAACTTCTCATTAAATGAGCAAAGAGCTATAAGGGATAGATTTATTCATGGAATTATTGGGTAAAACATTAAATTAGACAGTTCCTTATTCTTCATGACTCCCCTGACGATTGTATACTCTATTGAAAATAAAAAGTCTAGTACAGAATATGACCTATATAAACACTCAGTAAATCAGATTTGTTCCTTTTTATCCATTTCTGTTTCTCTTTTCCTTGAATCTTGTCTTAGATTTCACATTGAATTCACCCGTCCTCTGTTCATCTCATTGAAATAAAAGAACCAAACTAAATGATGTTTCCTCTGACACAGGTTCTCAGGCTGCCTTCCTTTCTCTTCAAAGTTTATCTAGCCTATATCATATTTTATTAAGCCATTATCAGCAATTGGTTACAATTTCTAATGAGCTAATATTCAATTGCCAATGTCTATAATGACTTTTTATTTCAAACAAGTTGACTTAAACCAATGAGCAATTTGGGGAACCACATAATAAAATAAAGGCTTGATTATAGATCACATTCACTTACTAAGCTCCTCCTAATCTAACTAGCTTAGATCCACCTTAGTTGTCATTATTGATGTTGAACAGAAGTTAATGTAAAGCGATACATTTTATTTCTAAAAATTCATGCTTAAATGACTTAAATTGTACAGCTCTATATGGGGCATTATGAAAAAGAAAAGGAACATAGTGGTTTTCAAAATGAATTAAACTACAGTTGGTAGTTTAACTATCTGACCCCATATGTCTAGTACTCAATCCCTTCATAACTTTCTTCCAAAGAGACTTCTAAATTATTGCTAACTCACATTTTCTTAAATTAAAAAAACCATTGGACCTAGAAAAAATAGCATAAACGGAACACCAACACTCATTTGATAACTCCACAGAAAGTTTAAGCAAAGTTTTTGAATAATCCTAAAATGGGTTACCTATTTTTTTAATTCTTCTTATACAGTAGTTATTCTCAAAAATACAAAACTATAATGGCCAGTGTTTGCCAGAGGTTGGGAAATGAGAGGCAGTAACTATAGCAAAGTAGAGTATAAGACAGTCTTTGTGGAATAATAAACTATTCTGTACCCTGAAAGCATTACTTTATATAATTCTGAAAACTCATGGAATTGTACTATCAGAAAAATCAGTTGATACATACTGATTTTAAATCAAAATGCAAATGTATAAAAAATATTGAATAATCAGTGAGCATATGAAATGCCTGGTTCTTGAATTGACAAAATGAGAAAAAAAATAATTTATTGAGTGCTAATAAACACAACTGGGAATTGGAGTTTGTATAGGATACACAGCTAAGATAGCATACCTTTCCTCAATAACTAAATTTTCAATCAAGTAGAATAATTAAATTTTTAATCTAACCAGAGTACAATCTGTCGAAGAACACAGTGTGTTCCCCAAAGCTGGCTTGTGTTTGTCTGGTTGTTTGGCTGTTTATTTGGTTGGTTGACCTTTTTGTTTTATTGATGGGGAATGGTTTTTTTTTCCCCCTTGGGGGTGGGGAGCTACTGTTGTTTCGCTAATGCTGGATGTTGAGTTTAGAGACTTGCAGCTTTTTTATATAGTTAGGACACTCTAAGCCACCACAGACAAAACATACTATTTCAACTGAAAAGAAGATAAGTGTCTAGAGGCAATAATAAAATGCAACGTGATCTTCTCACACCCTGGGAAGAGCAATGTCATGGCGTAGCATGCTGTAGGTAATAGAGGCACAGACATCGTGATGATCACACTAACTCAAGGGTGGAGAGAGATGAGGTGGGTGCTCTAAAAGATCCACTCCAAAGGCCTGAGTTACAACCCAGCACTAAATTAAACAGATACTTGAATTTGACTAAACTAACCAATCCCTCTGGACTTTATTTATTTCTCTTAATCAAAACTGAGCATAGTCAATGTTTTTACAGGATTATTTCTCACAGACAATGGCTCTAAAATCTCAAAAGTTGTCAATTCCTACTCTAAAATTTATAAATGTATCTGTCAAAAGTCATGTCTTCCACAATCTCATGTAATAACAGCTTATAGGTTGAAGATGATTCTCTCATTCCAAATCAATGCCATATGTAGGTTACACTATCCCTCCATTCAAGAATGTCCAGACACTGAGATGGAAATACATTCTTAACAGTAATGGTTACAGTTTTTTTTTTAATTCATCACAATTTGTGTGTGTGTGTGTGTGTGTGTGTGTGTGTGTGTGTGTGTGTTGTTTTCATCTGAATCTATCTTACAAAAAACCCACTTATAATTTGGAACCAAAATGTACCCACAACTACCTGCTATGTTGAAGACTTAGTCCTGAGCTTATGGCATTATAGAGAAGTGGTGGAAGTCAGTAGGTGGAGTACAGCAGAAGTTGGGTTATCATGGGAATCCCCTTGAGTGGAGGAGTATTTGGGACCCTGAAAAAAACCCTTTCCCTCTTCTCCACCCACCCACCACAATGGGCAGTGGTTTCCAGCAGCAGCACTCCCAACCATGTTGTACTGTCTCATTTAGCACTGAAAAGCAATGGAGTCAACCAACCATGGGCTGAAACTTTGAAACTATTCATCCAAATCAAGCTTTTCTCTTAGCAAGCTGATCATCTCAGGTACTTGCCACAGCAATAGAAACCAGACTAACATTTTAAAGGGTCAAAGGGTTCTTTGTATTATTTTAAAGACTACACCCATGATTCTACTAACTTTCTATTCATACTGTAAAATAACGTGGCAAAGTGAAGAAGCCACAAAGTACTTCAGAGAGTTCACATTCCGTTGTCTAGGCGCAAAGTGTACAAAGACTTAGGATGCCATGAGGAAGCCAAAGATGCTCTTCCTGAGCTGACCCCCTCAGGCCAGCATGACCCCTCAGATGACAGCTGTTCCCACTAATTGGTGGCCCAGATAACCACCACTGCAGCCAGTGTAGCTGTGGGCGCTGCTTTGGGACACATAATGGGGCTCACCGTCTCTGGGGGCTTCAGCCAAGGTAGTAAAGCTGAGATCACAAAGCCTGACATCACCTCCCAGGAGCCTCTAGGGGCACAGGGGGTGGGACGGGGGCTGGTTGTCTTCTTTTTCTTGAGATTAAGCAGTTCCTGGAGCGTGCCCAGACCCAGCGACATCAAGCACTGTGAGGATTTCAGTGAGGGTGTCGAGGCAGTGCAGACTGCAAATGAGTTGACCTCATCACGACGTTCAAACTAGAGAAACGGGAAACTAACTGTAATGGTCAGTCATAACTGATAGTGCCATTGGAGCTCCTCTTACCGCTAATCGCTCCGTTGTCTCAGAACGGACATGAAAGAGTGTTCTCACTGCATCAGAATCCACTGAAGGTTGTAGTTGAGTGCTGTAGTACATGCTGGGCAAGTGTTTGGCCTCCTTGAACCAACTCTACTTACATGTACTATGCTCTATTTAAGAGTTCATCCAAATCAAATGATTTTATTATGAAAAAATATATTGTGGCACACAATGTCAGCTTTGCTTATAGTTTGCTGAAATGCCAAAGCTACTCAATTGATTATTCTTCTTCAAAATATATTTAAACAAATAGTCCTGATTTAAGCAAGAAATGTAATCTAACATGTGTCATAGTCTACATTGATTGAATTATTGATCATTGCATCATTAAATTCCTATTATAACAATGATCTGAAGCTCCAAATCTTTTCTCAGCTTCCAACTAAATTTGTGAAATTTCATTTTACTTATCCTGACAGTGTTACTGTTACTCTTGCAGTAAAAGTCCACACATGTACATGAACATGTGCAAGCAAGCAAGCAAGCGCACACGCACACGCGCACACACACACACACACACACACACACACAAATATGCACACCTTGTCTTAAGTTATCTTTATATCTTAAGATATCTTACACTTTTATCTCTCTGGGCTTTGATTTCTGGTATTGTGAAGTATATTTCTCATTCACAGAAATATTCCTCAAAATAATAGATGTCTGACTGCCCAGTAATGCTTTTCTGATATTGGTGTTTATAGTGGTATTTTATTTGTACTGAAATGTGATTTTATTTGTATGTTAATAAAAAAAGTTGCCTAGGGGTCAGAGCTATTAGCAAGCCATAGCGAAAACCAGTTGTGGTAGTGCACGCCGGTAGGATTTGCTGAAGGAGGCGCATGCCTTTAATCCCAGCACTTGGTAGGCAGAGCTAGGTAGATCTCTGTGTGTTCAAGGATACAGCCACATTGGAGACACACGCTCCAATGTGTGTCTGGAGGTCTGTACAGACAAGCAATGACGAGGCAGTCATGTGGTTGGGTTTACAACCAATGAGAAGGCAGAACAGGAAGGCTATATAAAGACAAACAGACAGGAAGTAGCCCCTTTTTCGGAGAGGTCTCTTGGCTGAAGAGGCTAGCTGAAGCAGGCGGGTAAGGCTCTTAGCTCTGATCTCTTGGGCTTTTATCTTTACATTGGCTCTGTGTTTCTTATTTAATAAGATGGTTGGTTACATCTACAGGTGTTCTCAAGTTCTCTAGAATTAGCATGATTATCATCATGTGGATGACCACAGGTGGGATTCTTAAAAGAGTGCTGTTATAAAAGAACTACTTAAGCTGGGCGTTGGTGGTGCACGCCTTTAATCCCAGCACTCGGGAGGCAGAGGCAGGCGGATCTCTGTGAGTTCGAGGCCAGCCTGGGCTACCAAGTGAGCTCCAGGAAAGGCGCAAAGCTACACAGAGAAACCCTGTCTCATAAAACCAAAAAAAAAAAAAAAAAGAACTACTTAAAATATTCCTTATGAGTATTTTCCAAATTAATCATCTAGAACTATTTTGCTTTAACAGGTATTGACATTTCTTATCCTAGCCATTCAGAGTATATTAATAATTTGATTATATCAGATATAACCAGAATGTTCCCTCTCTATTTTATAGTCTTTGTATAATCATAGAGAAAAGTGAAGTTATATTTTATCATATATGTATAAATGACTAATCTATAAAATATATCTTAAAACATGAATTTAATAATCAGGTTAATCAATGAAGTAAATACTTCTATTTCTGTCAAGTAAACTGAAGCCCATACATATTATCAAGTTTTGAATATTTACTACATTTCAATTAAAGAAGAGGGGCAGCCCAGTGCTTCAAAGCAGAGCACAGCAGCTATGTTTTGAAAATAGTTGAAATCCCATCTTGCCTTTGAGCTATCACTCAAGCTCTTAGGCGTCTCCTGTATTTCTATTTGCTATTCTTGTTCTCAGGCCAGGATATCTGATTCCTACTTCGGTTATTTCCACCTTTTGTTCACAAGTATTTCATCTTGACAATACATCATTCAGAAAAAGGTATGTCTTTGAATTGTCAACTAGTACTTTGTTCTTTTAAAAGATACCACTATAGTATTTCAAGACTGTATGTTAGAAATTTTGAAATTAGCACCACTTGTCCACTCCTAGAAATAAGTTTATTTGACAAGCAGTGCCTTAATATTAAAAAACAGATATTACATTCCAAAATATGTAAATATTTAGCATGAATTAATTTGATATTGCTTTATGGTATCTAAAAGGATTATTCTTGGGTTTAATTTCAAATTTCATTTGTTATGATACATTCATTATACAGTCTCTGTTCCTCAGGAAAAAAAAAAGGGCAAACCCACAGGCAAATTTCTGTAATTGAGGGTGGGCAAACAAAGTAGCCATGACTTTCACAGGCTTGTGAAGACCAGACATGAAGAACAAGCTAAGAAACAATTACTTAGAATCTGAAAGAAAGGAAATTGAATGAAAACATATAAATTGAAAGGATATCACTCCTCTCTCTTCTAGCAAGTGCAGAGCCTGTTTTCTAAAAATTCTATACAATGATATGTATGATATGTATCTATCCAGGCATCTAAATAGATATATTGATAAAGGACAAAGAAAATCCAAGAAAAATCTATGAGAATTAAAATTGTTCCACTATGGCAAATTTACCAATGCATATAATAGTTATTCATATTATAATTGGAATTAGATATTTGATTATGCTTTCAAAAATTATTTTGAGTCCAACAATGTATATTAATCCATAATTCATAATATTTAAAACATATCTTATATACTATGAAAAGTTATTGAATCATAATATTTTGTTTTGGATAAACTTACAAATAAAAGTTTTTAAACATTCATTTGAATACAAAATGTTTTAACTGAATTTTAGGTTTAAAATTGTAGTTATCTAGAATTAAAATATTCAAAGCTAGAGAAGTGACTCGGTGGGTAGTGTACAGCTGTAACCCCAATGTTGTGCTCCTGTGGGGAGATATAGGTGGAGAAGGGAGACTGTCAGAAGCTTGCAGGCTGGCTAGCCTGGCTACACAGCAGCAGATAACAGAAGAGAGACTCTGCCACCAACAAGGTGGAATACCATAACTAACATCCAACTAAAGTTATCCTTCCACCTCCAGACACACACAAACACACACACACACACACACACACATCATACACACACACACACACAAATCACATACATCATATATACACACACATCATATACACACACATACACTCCACACACACACAAATACACACATACATCATCATACACATACACACATCATATACACAGACACATATACACACACAGACACACAAATACACACATACATCATACACATACAGACACACAAATATACCCATACACCCCACACACACACACACAAATACACACATACACACATACATCATACACGTACACACATCATATACACAGACACATATATACACACAGACACACATACACACAATTACATACATACATCATATACATACACACATACACATACACACACAGACACACACATATACATCGTATACACACACGCATGTTCACACATACATTCAGGCACTATTCAGCTACTGGTTGATAGTGATGAAATCACAAACCTTTAACTTTGTTTATGTAGTTATTGTATATTTTTCTTTCCTAAATACAATAGTCCTTTATCACTGAAACAAAATCATATGAAAAATAAACTAGCACCAGGCGGTGGTGGTGCATACCTTTAATCCCAGCACTCAGGAGGCAGAGGCAGGGGGATCTCTGTGAGTTCTAGGCCCTCCTGGGCTACAGAGTGAGTTCCAGGAAAGGTGCAAAGCTACAAAGAGAAACCCTGTCTCGAAAATAAATAAATAAATAAGTAAATAAATAAATTAAAAAATAAAAACTAGCATATTTTCATGTATGTCATACATTGTAACACCTTTTGCATATGTTTGCAGATGTATTTAGGCATATTAAAGACTATATATGTATATGTAAATGACTTTTACATGGCTTTTTTTTTTTCACAAATGGCACAGCATGCTCACCTGGTTCTATGCCTAGCTTTGGTACTTAGTAAGGCTTCTCCAAGGTCTCTTCCCACCAGTAGACAGAGAGGCCTTACAATATCTGTTTCTGAACTATATCAAAACCTGTCATAAGGATGCACAACAATTTATACATAGACAACCAATGAATGCCTAGGTTGTCTGTAAATTTTCTCCCTGTTACTAACAGTGCTGAAATAGATAATGTTGAAATAAATGCCTTACCTGGTTGGTTTTTGTAAACTTGACACAAGCCATTGGATTTAGCAACATGGTAAGTTACCATGGATTTTAGAAAGAGCTGTTTATCTGGGGTATTGAGGAATACAGGCTGAAAACACAAAATTCATAATGGAATTTGGGGAGAGAAAAGTGTGATAGTAAGTGTAGATACTTCTTTGCATAGTTTGCAATAAGGAAATGGAAATGAAGTCCAGTAGGCGGTGCAAGGCAAGCAAAAGGTGAGGTTCACTGTATTGCTAAGATGCGATGTGTGCTTAATACACAGATGGCAATAATGCACTGTGAGGGATGAGAGGGAAAATCACTACAGCAATATGCTCATTTGAGAGAGGGTGGAGTCTTGTGTGTGAAGACAGGAGTGGGTCTTTTGGTAGGAACAGCTCCAGTTATAGGAAAATACTAGGTTGAATACGTTTATGCTTATTGGGTTAGCAACCCATTTACCAAGTTTTTATTTGTGTTTTTAAATTTAAAACATACATTTTGCAACATATTGAGATACTCTCATTTTTCCTTGGTGTAAGAGAATTGAAACTGTTTTTCAGACAACATGATTTGATCATGTTTTTCCCTCCTATAACTCCTCCTAGATCCTCCCTACCTCACTACCTACCCAAATGTACATTCCAAGTCTCTCACTCTCTGTATGGTGTTTAGTTGTGGGTTTCTGTGTTAGTTCCCTCTACTGTAAGAAGCTTCTCTGAGGTGGACTGAGTGAGGCACTGGTCTATGGGTACAGTAGTATGTCATTAGGATTCATTTTATTACTACGTTCCTTGCTCAGTCACTGTTCTCCTGCTGCAAAGAGACCCCATGACCAAGGCAACAATTATGAGAAAGCATTTCATTGGGGGCTGGCTGGCTTACAGTTTCAGAGGTTTAGTCCATTATCAGCATGGCGGGGAGCATGATGGCATGCAGGCAGTCGCTGGAGCAGTGGCTGAGAGCTACATCCTGGCCCATAGGCAGAAAAAAAGAGCTTAGGCCTGGCATGGGCTTTTGACATCTCAAAGCCCACCCCACTCCCCCAGTGACACACTTCCTCCAACAAGTCCACACCCTGTAACCCTTCTAGTCCCATCAAAGAGTCCCACTCCCTGGTGACTAAGCACTCAAATATATGAGCCTGTGGGGGCCATTCTTACTCAACCACCACAGTTCCTTTAGCAGAATAATAGCACTGGGTTTTCCCTTAGGCCCACGTCCTCTGTAGTTCTTGGACCCTTTAGCTGTGTCAGGCACGGGTTCCATCTCCTGGAGTGGGCCTTAAATCCAATCAAAGAGTGACTGGTTGTTTCCATAACATTTGTGCCGCTACTGTAGCGACATCACACTTCTACCTAAATGTTTTGCATGTGTTACTCTCTCCATTGGCACTGTTTCTTCCTCTCTCGTGATGCATAGAAGGTCCACTTGTTTATAAGACTTCCCTAAGCCTTTACTGGTTGTGTTTCTTCCTGAAATCCTGAGTCATGCCTAATCCAATTTCTCTAAAATAAAATGCAAGTCACATACATAATTTCGTGTGTGTGTGTGTGTGTGTGTGTGTGTGTGTGTGTGTGTGCATGTGCACATATGTGCATTCATGTAGAAACTAAAACATATTCCCAGGTGCCATCCTCGGGAACCCTGCTCACTCCTTTGAGAAGGCTCCTTGCTGTCCTAGAGCACATAAATTAAGAGAGACTGGCTAGCCACCAAGCCCCCAAATCCTCTTGCTTCCCTCTGCTCAACTCTGGAGTTATAAGCATAGGCTATCACGTTCGGCATTTTGTCATGGGTTCTGGAGCTGGAACTCAGGTTCTCATGGCTGTGAAGCAAGTACATCACCACCTGAGCTGTCTCCCTGTCTCGGTGTTTTAGTTTTACCAATAGTGATATCAGAAAAAAAAAAGTGGCAATAATAAGTTCAACCCATTCCATCCAAATCAATGTAAAAAAAATTATCAATGAAAAAAAAAACTTTAATTTTGGATAGTCTTCTAAAGCCAACATGTTTTACACATATAGCACACCTTAATTTAGACACTAAATTTTCATAGAAAATGTTCTGTATTTAGAGATCATCAAACTAGTCAGACAACAGAACAATATATTCAAGTTGTCTCAAACCCATGTAAAAGCTTTCTAGTAATTAAGCTTTCTAGTAAAAAAGCTTTCTAGTAATTATATATATATATATATATATATGTTTTTCGAGACAGGGTTTCTCTGTGTAGCTTTGTGCCTTTCCTAGATCTCACTCTGTAGCCCAGGCTGCCCTCGAACTCACAGAGATCTGCCTGCCTCTGCCTCCTGAGTGCTGGGATTAAAGGCATGTGCCACCACCACCCAGTAAGCTATTCATTCTTAAGTTTAAAAATAAGTAAAAATAAATAAAATTCAAATTTTAGGACGTTACCCATATGTGGCCACTGACTGTCATATAGGAGAGCAGAGATTTCTGTCTTATTTTATACCATTAGCAAAATGCAGTATCTGGTATCAGCTGTTTTGTATTATGGTTCACTGTGAGAATAGAAATTATCTTACTGATGAGAAAGCAATTTTCAGTGGATTAAAAAGGTACTTGCCACCAACACTGACGGCCTGAATTCTGTCCTAGGAATCCATAAAGTAGAAAGAGAGAACCACACAGAGAAACTCTGTCTCGGAAAAAAAAAAAAAAAAGAAAAGAAAAGAAAGAGAGAACCAACTTCACCAACTTGTCCGCTGACCTCCACACATGCACTCAGCATCTCAGCATGCAATAGTATACACACGCACACGAGCACTTGAGCAATTAAAAATTTAAGAAGTAAACGGACGCTTCTTTCAATCTTGTCATACACATCAGTCAAAAAAATACTTTATCTCAGCAGTTGGGTTTAGCAGTAGTATTAACTAACTGTCTTCCATCAGACCTTGCCCATATTCTGAAGACTCCAAATTCTGGTATCCAGACCAAAAGTAATATGAATTTCAGAAACATAAGATTCTGCAGTACTTAACTCAACGAACCACAAATTTGAATTTAAGTATAGTTGACTTCATATGTAGCCATAGAAAGTAAAAGATACTAACCTAGAAAACTACTAAGGATCAAATTCATAAACATATAACCTAATTGATTACCAAGGATAAAAGACACATCATATTGCAGCTAAAGGAAACTGAGGTAGTGAGCCTTTTTCCCAATACAAGATGGCGTTTCTGGGAAGTTTTCAAGCATACAAGTGTAATCTGAAGAAGATGTAAGACCCAGCCAAAAGTAAAAGAGAGCATGACCAGCATCTCATGAACTTAGCATCTCAATGGAGCACTCACAAATTCGGATGTGGTTTATGGATAAGAAGCATCACTGGACCCCTGCTGTGTGTGTAAAGCCCAACGTTACTCCCTGAGATTAAATTAAATCCCCTGTACCAGGGAGTCAGAGACCACCCTATTTGCTATGGTCACCTGATCTGTAAAGCCATAACTGGCCAGGCTAAAATATCCCTTCTTAGTATTGTTGATGACCTTTTTCAGCTTGAGCCTCAACTGTTGAGAAAAAAAAAAAATGATCTTGTTCAGGGCTCTAAGTACACCTAGGCTCCTTTGTGACTTGTCCAAAATTACTCCTACTAAAACACTTTGAAAGCCCATTACTGTCTAATGGGACATTTCTTTAAATTAGTCTTTTTCTTTATTATCTCTATTATTACTCTCTGTGTATTTCTCTACCGCATCTGTCAAACTATAGTCCATTCATCTTTCAAAATGTCCTCCTTACAACTTTTCTCATCAGAAAACTTTGTTTTCAAATTAACACTTCCATATTAAAAAGCACAGTTCATATATACCTAAACAATTACAGTTTTCACTTGCATCTGAAATATATTTTGAGCTTCCTAGGGTTAAAATAATAATAATAACAGCGTGTGCTTTTTTCTGGCTCTCTAACCCACCGTGTGATGTGGGTTTGCATGAGACTTTTTCAAGCACCCCATCAAATCAGGACCCTACTTTCACAGAAAGTATATCAGAAAGAGATGTTGGTAGACAAGACGCTGTTGTCAGAACTGGACTACATCAGCAACTAATCCCCTTGGATCCACTCTCAACCTCCCTGGGCCTTGGCCAAGGCTCCTCACCTGGCTGCTCTTAGAAAACACAGGAAAGAGAAAATGAGAGATCAGGAGAGATGGGCACGGCCCTGGGCTAGGATTTGCTAGTCAGTAAACATCTCTGACCTGAACTTGGTAGCATGTTCTCTCCCTCCCTTCAGCTCCCCCTCTCCTGCCTTTAAAAAATAAACCAGGCCATACCAAAGAGATTCTAACTCCCACTGGATCTTCAGGTGACATCACAACCATCCACACAGTTTTTATCATTTGAGTCCACAGCCCTTCCTGAAGGAATGCTCTCTCAGGCTGGACATTCAGAGGCAAAAAGAAAAAAGAAAAAATGAAAAAAAAAAGAGTCCTTCAGCCACCAAAGACACCCACTGGATGAAAAAGAATCCATCCAGCTGTCAAACTGCTCTTTCTTTGGTATACATGGATTCTTACCTCTGCATTCTCTGATAGCAGCTCTTACTTGGAGCTAAATAAATTTTGTTTTTAAAATGCTTCTGGAAGCATCCAAAATAAGAAACATAGTCTATATAAAATGCAGAAAGGAAATAAAGAAAAAAATCCCCTTCAAACAAAGCCCCTAATCTTGTGTTTAAAGTTAGTACCTAATAATAAACTTACATTAATAATGCCTCTCGTGTTTGTGGCCTTTGTCCTCTGCAAAGGCACGGTGTAAACATTGATTCATTTCATCAAGCCACCACAGTACGTCAAGTCCCACAAGTGTTCTCTGTAGGACAGACTCAAATCCTACTAAACCAGAAAGTGTGGAACAACAAAGGGTGTCTCCTGGGGAACTGCATTTGCCTTTGTCTGGCCCAATAGTCAATGACTACTATTAAAACATATAAGAGGACATCACACCACATCAGTTTTTACTCCTTCCCTGAGCCTATGCCATATCTCTCCAGTATCCACAGCAACACGACTCTTCACCCTCAGGAGCCCTGACTTTTTTAACTGTCCTTTGCAGCAGCCAGCAGATGCCAAAAGGGGGAAGAAGATCTGTCCCTCACAGCAGCTACTCCCGGCTCCCCGGCAGATTCCAGAGTTGTTCCTGGATGTGGTTGTAGACTTATCTAGTGATGTGTCACATGTTTGGGCTGTGATGTGATCCATCCTGGCTGCCTTGTACTCCTAAAAGCTTTTTCCGGTCAGTGACTTTTACACATTTCTAACAGTTGTGGATGAGGTGCCTCGTGACTCTTCAGTGCCAACACAGTCAAGGTCCGTGTGGGTAAAGAAAAGAACCTCTTCTCGCAGCCCTTCCCCATCCACTGGGTGCTTCCCTGGGCACCACATACAACTTCCAACCACTAAATCCCATCCTAACAAGTCCCCTGTGCCTCCTGCAGGCCCCATCTTTCCCCCACTGAAATAACGCTAACTTCAAGATTCTGTAATTGTCAGATACCACTATCACCGGCCCCCTTACTTGACCTCTCCAAGGCTTGTAACATAGTCGATCTTCCTGCCCTTGAAACTCTTATCTGGGTTTGTCGGGACCACTTAAGCCTACCTCTCTCCCCTCCAATGGCCGCAGTTTCCCAATTCCCCTTCCCTGCTTGTTCCTCCAGGGACCCTTTACACACTGGTATAACCTAAATCTGCATCAAACGTCTTTTCTCTCTTTCTCTGCAAGTTTTCCCTTGAAAATCCCACTTTTCTGCATGACATCAACTCTCACCCCTTATCATGTACGCCCACCTCTTTCCCTTGCACCTTCCTGGCTGCTCTCCTCCAGTTATTATCCTTTCACTCTCTCCTACTCAGCAAGTGTTCAGTTCTTCCTAACCCCTTATATCAGCTAGCGGCACCCACATTCCTCATACTTTCGGGGGCAGTTTGAACCATGGCTCTAAATTTGTTGGTATACCTGATGTTTCTGAGGTTCAGTCATTTTTGAAAATAGAACCTATAACTTTTGCCCTGGTGTAAAGAACATGGGCTCTTGTTGCAAGCATTAACTCATAGTGAAAAACAGCCACCAACACTCAGACTCTCAGAGGTCATGTAGCGTTTTGACCCTTCATATAGGTGAAGACCTCATATTGGAACAGAGTACACCATCCATAACAAGTACCCATGACATTCATATCACCCCAACAAAGACCCCAGATATTATCAAGCAAAAAGAAGATGCCTTTAATGTGCTGTTCATTAATTATATGACAACAGCCATGAGGATTTTTTTCAAGTTGTTGAATGCCATTAAGATGGTGGAGGGGCGTTATTCAGCAATAGTAAATAAGCATATTAGCTTCCCATGCTTCAAACATGAAAACCATTACCTTTCTCTTTCCCATGTTTTCATTCAAAAATAATTTTATTATGGGCCTACTATGTGCCAGGCAGTGTACCAAGAACTGGTGACTCAGATAATTATAAGTCTAACAGAAACACTGCACCAAAAAACAAATCAGAATACAATAAGATGGCATTTCCCAACTTTGTCTCAGAGAATTCTGCAGGCAGATGTTTCTCAAAGGAGATGTTTCACAGTCAATTAATTCTGGAAACATTGGGTAAACACAAGGAATTTTTTTTTCTGAATTCTAAAGACTTTCAATAGTCAAATATGTGTACTAAAAATGTGAGAAAAGTCAAAACTACCCAAAATTATTGACCACAAAACAGGTTTACTAGTTGTTTGCTTGTTCCTTTGTGCTTTTGTTTTTAAGAGAAATTCAAGGAAATGGAGTTCTCCAAGCAATTCAATTGCCTTTGATCATCAGATGTATATAAACCATGCACAGGGAGCCAAGAAGGGTGCCTAAGGCTTCAGTAACCAATAGGAAATAGCACTGGAACTGGGACATAAAGAATAGTTGAGACCTGAGCTTCTATTAGAAGAAGTGGGGAAGGGCCCACCTGTCTGAAGAAAGTGTGCCAGACTCCAACGGGTCTGTCCCTCTCAGAGAGACAAATGCTGGCATTTCAAGTTCAGGTCAGAAGCTGTTTGCTGAGTAGCAAATCCTAGCCTAGGGCTCTGTGCAGGCTCTGTTCTTTTTTCTTTTTCCTGTGTTTCCTAAGAGGGGTCAGGTGAAGGGCCACTGAAGTGCCTGGGGTTTTCTTATTCCCTTATTACTGTGTTTACGGTAAATGTGTTCTGATTTTTAAAATCTACTCACATTTTCAATTCAAAAACAAAAGATTAGGTTGATCCAACTAAAACTTTCATGAATATAAAACACATTGAAGAATGGGGAAAGCAATGAATAATCCTAAATGCCATGTTGATAAAAACATTGAAACAGTACCTGCTTCCCTGTGCATGTGACAGAGAAGAAAAAAATGTCTATCAGTTACTGATTTGATTAAAACACACATACATACCAAAAAAAAGAGAAAAAAAAGAAAGAAACCTACTTTCTGGGCTCTGATAGCTCAGAATATACACTTGCTGGGACCAGACTTCTGATTCTCTGTCATGTAAATGCCAGGTGAGGGTGGCAGCCTGACTCTAACCTCACTCAGCACATTGGAGGCCAAAACAGGAGATCCACTAGACAGATTGACTCCTGTGGACTAAGTGAGTCAGGGATCCCAGGGTTCAAGTGAGAGATCCTGTCTCAGTAAATAATAGGGAGAGGGATCAAGAAAAACATCTGAGATCAATCTGCAGCTTCCATATACACTCACATACTCACATGCACATAGTATTGACACGCATCTGAACATACACACACACACACACACACACACACACACACACACACACGAGTGTGCACAAACACAAAAACCCACTTCCCACATCAAAACAGATCTCACAGAGTAAATGTATTCCACCATCTTAAGAAACTCATAAGAACAATTTCAACCTATTTTTTTTCTTTTTTAATTTATAGTCATACTTTCTTAAGAATTTAATTTAATTTCAGAGCCCAGGTCACTAGGGAAACTGACAAAACCCTTCATTCGCCACAATGGTGGTGTCCTCAAGCTAGAATGCCCCTCAAACTTCTTAAAGAAAATCACTTGTGAAAAAGAATACACTTACAAAAGAAGCATTCGGGAGCAGTCCTGTTTTGAAGAACTATTTCTTTCCAAAGGAAGCAGAGTTGTTCTTTATGAAGGTCGTGGGGGAAATTACAATCAGACACGACCATGGACAGAAACACAACTCTTCCACCGAGGAACCAAATAGTTAAACAACCCTAAGAGGCGTTTTCATCCATCAGACTATCTAAAATGTCAGGGGCTGGCTAATCACACAGCTCTAATGACTGTGGAAGCTGGTGTCACCACTTTGAAAACCTACCAGATGCTCTTAATTAAAGTCAAATAGCCTTGCTTCTGGACAGGAGTGCCCCTCCCCTAGCAGGGGAGCTAATGGCAGTTGATGGCTGCCGGAGAGTCCCCTTACTTTGCGGGAGTGGTAACTGGTAAATTGTCCATCTCCCAGTGGATGACCCATGTCCTTGCATGGCATGGACTCAGTGTGTTAATTTTATACACACACACACACACACACACACACACACACACACACACACAC
>CABHPP010135025.1:29849-54666 GCA_902168425.1 Peromyscus attwateri
GGAGCAGGAGGGAGGAAAGAGTAGTGGGGAATATGATCAAGAAACAGTGCATACTTATATGAAATTTTCAAAGAATTAATTTGAAAACCTAGAAAGAATATGCTTCAACAATCCTATCACTAACAATTTAGACTAGGTCAATAGCTTTCAACATTTTTTTTTGGCCAACACTCAAAATAAAACTACGTAGTTTGAATTACAACACAATATATGCAAGCTAAACTTACGTATGCTCACAAACGGAAGCAAAGAATTTTCACTCCCGTAGAATACACATATAAAGATACTGTAGAAGGAACTTTGGCACTTTCTATTCCATTACACCAGTGGTTCTCAAACATCCTAACGCTGTGACCCTTTAATGCAGTTCCTCATGTTATGGTGACACCCAGCCATAAAACTATTTTCATTGCTACTTCGCAACTGTGATTTTGCTACTGTTATGGGTCATAATGTAAATATCTGTATTTTCTAATGATCTTAGGTGACCTCTGTGAGAGGGCCATTTGACATCCAAAGGGGTCATGACCTACAGATTGAGAACCGCTGCATTACAGTGAAAGATTTTTTTTAATTGCATTACATTTATATATAATTTATTTGGGAGAAGCATGCATTCCACAGTACATAAGTAGAAGCTGAAGAATAGCTTGCAGAAGTCAGTTCTTTTCTTTCCACCATGTACATCCCAGAGATCAAACTCAGGACGTCACGTCCTGTGGCAAGCACATTTACCTACTGAGCCATCTCACAGGCCCAATAAGAAATGTCTTTAAATGTTCGTCACAAGCCACTAAACTGGCTTCATAATCCAGCGATGGGTCACAAACTAATATGATAAATATTCCAAGTGAAATGTTACTTCGCATGCATCAGAAAATAATGTACAGGAATATTTAGTCAGGTCAGCATTGTTTACAAAAGGCAAGAGGCAGAATACAACTCAGTCTTATACATACATTTCAATATATTCATATAATAAAGTACAGTATGAAAAATAATGAAATACAGTTACATATACCATGAATGAATCTAAGGAGCATAATGTTGAGAGACAAAAAGCAAGTTACAAAGTATAACTCCTTTTATACAAGTGCAAAAGCCTGCAAAGCTAAATGTGGTCAATATAATCCTTATGGAAATGAGAAATGAAAATTTTAGGATAACAGTTACCTGGAGAGGAGACAGAGAAGAAAGGTATTCAAGTCATCAAAAGGCACAAATGGGTCACAGCTGAATGTAAAATGCCCTTTTGAACAGCTATTCCAGGCAGCCACCTAAGTTCAAGTTGCTTCTGTCCTAAATCTCTGTCATAATATGCATCCCCTCCTACTCATTTCCTTAGTGCTTTCTTCTTCAGAACTATGAGTTGCTAACTCTCAAAGATACAGTAAGTATAATGGAGAGACAAGAAAATGAGCCACTAAAGATGATTGAACTTAAGGAAGGAACTTTGGGCGAATGTCAGCAGAACAGACCTGTAGCAAGACCAGAAATGTCAGACTCTAGACATCATCAGCTACATAGGACCCAGAAAAAAACTCATCAACATAGGTTCTTACTGAGTGAAGAGTGAGCCAGGAACAAGCGCTCAGCATTCAAGCCCTTTCAACTTTCTGCCAAGTATGCAAGAGAAAGAGCAGATGGCCATGACGTCTTACCCCAGTACCATTCAGATACCACAGATAAAGCACACATGATGATGTCTAACACTATACCATGGCAATGGGGTACAATAATTTGCAGATTAAACACAAAGTTAAAATGTAAGAGCATTTTGTTGTGTTTGTTTATATAATTAATTCAACAAAATTCCAAGCCATCTCCTTCTGGTTGTCAGCATCAACAAACTGGACATAAACTTTTATTTATTAAATCAAATAGCAACATTACTCCATGGACTTAGCAAATAATTACCAAAAATTGTAACAGATTAATGGTAGGTAGTGAATGTTTTTATGGCTGTCTAATCCATCAAAAAGAAAAGATAAACAATATAACATTTGTTAATTTTATGTCATAGTTACAATCTTGACTTAACCAGAACACACTCATGAGTTTAGACAGCATCAAACAAAAATTTTTTAAAGAAAAACAAAAACAAAACCACTAAAACCCATAACCCATACATTTCATTATTTGAGAAAAAAATTTATTCTCCAGGCATCTAAAAAAGCTATATTCATAAAGTTTGCCATTTGGTATTACTATTATACAGTGGCTACAAATAAATACTGTGTCAAAAAAGGCAGTAGAGATGTCCTTGACAGGAGAGATACATACAAGGGATGTATGCACTCATGTCTGAAAGGATTAAAAGACAAAACTTTTAATCCTTCAGCAGTTTCTGGAGGCATTACTATTTTCATACTAGATTAACAGTTACCATTTATGTTTGTGACTCAGGTGATCAAAAATAATTAAATTATCTCTCAAGTGTTTTATGTTTAAAATTCTAGTGAGGTATGTGATGTATAATAATAAAAATGTCTAGAGTTGAAAGCATTGGTATGTTAAATTATCTTATATGGAGCAGGGCCTCAATTCTACATATCACATTCCATACACACAAATTATTCACATACCAGATGTCAACTGCTCAAAAAATGAACTTTTTATCTAAAATATCTTACTTACCCTTTGCAAAATTGCATCTCAAAGGCAACTTTGAAATGATTCCCTGGAAGCTCTTAGTAGACATCTAATCCTGAATCATTTTGACGTTCTTGAAAGTCATCTTCTCCTCAGAGGTTTGCAATGGTTTAATTTTGATTTAAGTTCGCAAGGCAAAGCTTTTGTCCACACCTCATGCACTGCTGACAATAATAAATGTTACATATCAATAGAATGCCATATAACTTTTGCAGACACCAAGAAATTTTATCATCTAAGAACAGTACTTTGATGATCTCTGTGTATTGTAGAAAAATTGCATAATTTTCTTCCAACAAATAATTCCTTCCATGCCTCCATGTGATTTTCCTTTCAGAGAGTTCAGAATCAATAGTTTTTCTGTGGTTTACAGTTTCCTTAAAAACACTCAATGATGAAAAAGAAAAGTTCATTTTAATTTTGCTTTCTCAATATGCTTTTACCCAACACAAATTGTTTCCAACTCCTTGCCTCAAAGAAGAGAATTAACACTAATTGGAGCATTAATTAATAATATTAAGATTTAACAAGCTAACTTTCCATAGTTCTGCTGAACAAAGTGTATTCTTCCAAAAGGAACAACAAAACCACAAGTTCAGATTTTTTTTCCTGCCATGTTGACCCATTTAAAAGTATTAACTGTAACAGAAAAGATAGGCAGACATCATTGAACTTCCTGGAATGATCAAGGTCTTTTCTCTCTGGATGATGCCTACAATATGATTGCTTTCTAGACCACTAGACACTACTTCCTAATAAATAAGTTTATAATTTGATGAAAATATCTAAATGCAATATAATCTGCTATCATTTAATTTATGTTCATTAAAATTGCTTTACAGTGTGTGAGAGATTTCTTCATTTTGAGCTGAAATGTTTTAATTTAATTTCAAAAGTAATCTAAATCAATAATCTAGATATAAATGTTATCCAAAGTTGTTCATATCAGTCCATCTGCATAAGTGAAATCTCCATATATAATCATCTATATTCAAATATTTGGTATTATAGCATATGAAGCATGCAGACTATCCATTAAAATGTGATTAAAAAGATCCACAGCCAAGCACCAGGAGTCCAGCCGAAGTGAGGGAAGAGGGATTCTATGAGCAAGGGGGGTCAAGATCATTATGGGGAAATTACAGAGACAACTGAACCAAGGTCATATGAACTCACGAACTTTAGACCGACAGCTGTGGAACCTGCATGGGACCAGGCCCTCTGCATACTGGAGACAGTTATGTAGCTGGGTCTGTTTGAGGGGCCCCTGGAAGTGGGATCAGGATCTATTCCTGGTGCATGAGCTGGCTTTCTGGAGCCCATTCCCTACGGTGAAACACCTTGCTCAGCCTTGGTGGGGGGGGGGGGGGAGCCTCAACTGAATGTACCAGGCTTTGCTGACTTCCCATAGGAGCCCCTACCCTTTTGGAGGAGGGGAGGGGGGATGGGGAGGAGACTGGGGGCGGGGGAGCGGGAGGATGAGTGAGGGATCTGTGGTTGGTATATAAAATAAATTAAAGCTGGGCGGTGGTGGCGCACGCCTTTAATCCCAGCACTCGGGAGGCAGAGGCAGGCGGATCTCTGTGAGTTCGAGGCCAGCCTGGTCTCCCAAGCGAGTTCCAGGAAAGGCACAAAGCTACACAGAGAAACCCTGTCTCGAAAAACCAAAAAAAATAAAAATAAAAAAATAAAATAAAAATAAATTAATTAAAAATGTCTTAAATAACAAAAAAAGGAAAAAAGAAACAGAAGGAGGGGGAGAGAAGAGGTGAGGTTATGGAAAATACTATGTTTTAATATTTTCTTTTATATGGATTTTTGTTGTGTGTAATAAGATAAATAATTGGCTTTTAAAAATATAAAACTCTCTCTCAACCTTGGTCAGAGAAACTTCTTGTTGCGATAGACACCAGTCAAAGCAGAGCTGCATGATGGTCAAAGTGCTGAGAATAAGACAAGGTCTGCTCAGTCCTAAATGAGACATATTTATCAAACCTTCACCCCCGGCCAAGGCTCGGGGAACACTGCATAAGCGGAAACAAAAATTATAAGAGCCATAGGATTGGGATAAGAGCTGTGAAATGCTGTCGTCTGGTTTGCATTCACAAACCATGGTCACCAGCACAAGACCTACGTGAGATCAGGCCAACCCAAATTCCATCGTAGAGGGGGAAGGAAGGCAGTCAACCCACCCCTTGCTGAGGAGCTGTTGCCAATTCATACCTACTTGGAGAGGGAAAATAATTCTTCCGGGGAGGTGTTCCTACTGGTAAGTTTCCCAGGCTCTGGTGGATCATTCATTTCACACCCATTCATGGATTTTACTTAATGCATTATCAAAAAAAAGAAGACAAAAAGAAAGGAAGAAATGAAGTTGGGAGAGGGACACGTTGTGGGAAAAGAGGGCAGTTTGAAGAAGAAAACAGCATAGATATCACATTTCATTATATACATGTATGGAATTCTTAAGAACAAAAAAATTATAATTAAAAAATCTAAAGCCTCAGTTTTATCTATTACTGATCTAAGTATTATACAATCAGAATAAAATCATGTGCTGAGGATATGCCTCGGTGGTAGAGTGCTTATCTAGTGTATGAAAGGCTCCTGTTGCAGAATATTGTACACTGTGTAAAGATGTGTTGCTGTGATTGGTGTAATAAAAAAACTAAACAGCCAATAGCTAGGCAAGAGAGGATAGGTGGGATTTCCGAGGAGAGAAAGGAAGAGGAAAAGAAATCTAGGTGCACAGGGAGTCACCAGCCAGACAGGGAGGAAGCAGTATGGACAGTATGGAGATGAGGTAATGACCCTCATGGAAGAATGTAGATTTTAAAATATGGGTTAATTTAAGTTATAAGAAATAGTTAGGCCAGGCGGTGGTGGCGCACGCCTTTAATCCCAGCACTCGGGAGGCAGAGGCAGGCAGATCTCTGTGAGTTCGAGGCCAGCCTGGGCTACCAAGTGGGTTCCAGGAAAGGCACAAAGCTACACAGAGAAACCCTGTCTCGAAAAACAAAAAAAAAAAAAAAGAACTAGTTAGAAACAAGCCTGAGCTAAAGCAGAGCTTTCAGAATTAATAATGAGTGTCTGTGTCGTTATTTGTGAGCTGGCAGTTCAAAGAAAAATCAGACTACAGGTTCCAGGTTTAATTCTCAGTACCACAATAATAATAATTAAAAATAAGTAATGTCATATTTTAAAAGGTTAAAAAAAAAAGCTCGATACAATTTGACCTCATATCCTGATAAAGGGAGAAGTAGAGGTAAATGTGTCCATGATCTGCTTTTTGAAGGCTAATCTCTCAAGAAAGATCATCTCCCACAAAGCCCTGTGACTAAGTGCTAAAATAATTAAAACTGGTCAAAAACAAAGTATGAACCTTCATCCAAGATCAATGTGGAAATGTCTGGTTATTTGTCATGCAGATGTGTCTAATCTGTCACGGAGTCCCCCACTTTGTATAAATAGCTTATATCCAAGAATCCAGAATCCCATTGGAAGTAGACATGTACCACAGCCTCTAACGTGAGCTGGCAGGTTAGAGTTGGAAACAGCTTCTTCAATGTCACATTTGTTGCTATTGTATCCCAGTACCTTACCATAACAGGAAAAGGATCTGAACTTTCCTAAGTGGTACAGCGCAAAAATCCTATAGGGTTAGGGTCTCTCAGCAGCAGGATATTTATATGTACGTTGGGGTAACAAAAGAAATATAGTAAAGATAGCTTGTAAATACGAGCCTAAGGTAAAAACTGGATCGCTATGGCAACTTTACAAAAATATTCCTCTAGCTTAACCACTATATTTCTCATGAAAGCGCAAGTCTCCTAATTCTTCCCAAGTGTATCTTGAAGTCTGTTGACTTTTCTAGTGAGTCTACCAATCTTCCTCTTGTCTATTGCTTTCATCATGCTAGCCACTTCTCCAATGGTCAGTTATCCAAGAAACTCACAAAACATTATGGACTATTGTTATTGCTCCTGATTGCCCCCCAGAGATGGAAGGTAAGTCTCTCTTGCTGAAGATACCTGGTACTTCAGACAAGGAGTCCAGAGGCCCCTAAACTGGAACTGACCTGAATCCCTCCTCCCTGAGGACGACCTTTCATGGTACCAGAAGGTGCCATAGAGGCTTCCAAAGAATAGAGGCAATCAGCAGTCCTACTCAGCTCTGATACCTAAAACCACAACAATGACTAGCATAGAATAAATGTATAGTAGCGGTATGCATACATTGGAGTTAACCCAATAGCTTTCTAGCTGGACTTAAGAACTGGTCAACAAGAGGAAAATCATGCCTGATACTGGAAACCTAACCAACTACCCAGGACTAGTGAAGTCATGGATCTTAGGGATGAACCTAAAACCACCAGTTTATTAAACCAGCATGACCCTTAACTACACTCTAAATATTAGTCCTTATACCAACAGGTAAATATAGTCTTCACCCTTCATCAAGGAAATTTCTTTTTAGAACAGAAAGAGGCCAATCAAAACCAGAGTTGAGGAGCCCAGTATCAACTGATACATAAACAAAACAACTCCCATACCAAAGACCCAGGGTACATTGCGGAAGAAGGGGAGGAAAGAACCAGAGAATTAGGGAGTTTACTGTGAGAATGAGTCTCCTAGTAATGTCAGAAATTATACCGATAAAGTCTCACCAACACAACTCCCTAAACATGAGCTGGACAAGGATAAAAACAATAGACATGACAAAGTGGCAGGGCCTACAAGGCCTTAGTCCTACACAAAGAACTATGAGCAACTAAGGAATGCTGAGAGTACGAGAAACAGTCTTCCCCAGGGAGGAGCACACCAGTTTGTAGTGGGTAGCCATTCCAGCTTTGGTCTGGAAGTTCCAACCCCCATTAAGGCTTCGGTAACTATCACACCTACAAGGTGGGGCCAAGGGAGGGCCTGAAGACCTGAGATCAGGACGCCTGCGGCGCTCTCTTGTTTGCTGGACCTGGACTTGAGAGGAGACCGAGGAGAGTTCTCCAGAGAACACCTCCGGACTAAGCTGCATCTTTTCCAGAACCCACCACCTACCTATCCCTTCATTTGTAAGTTACCCACTAAATAAATCTTCCTTTTAACTACGTGGAGTGGCCTAAGTAATTACACCAATATCTGGCGCCCAACGTGGGGCAAATTCCAAAGGCCTGGGTGGCTCCTGCCCTCAGCTTCCTCCCCGGCTGGCGGGCACTTGAAGCTGCAGGTTACCGCATACACAGTTCTGTAAAACCAGGAAAAACCTACACGGGTCCATTTCTGAAAAGGAGCTAATCCCATCTCAGTTCCAAGTCAAGTTTAACCCCAGACCAGCGAAATCGCTGTGAGTGGGGCGTTCCCCATCCGGCTCCCTGCCCTAGCCCAAGGCTACCATAGTTTCACCTAGTTAAAATAGACAGGGCACTGTCCCTGGCGGGAGGGCGGGGGGGGGGGGAACGGGGGGGAGGGTGTGGAGCTGCACCTGATGGCAGATCTATTGTCTGTAGAGGCAGAGAGGGGCTTAGAGCGGCCTGGAAGTCTCCACCCCCTGAAGCTCCAGGGGGTCACTGAAAAAACTGCCGGCTGCCTGTGCTCACTCTGCTGCCAGGCAAGGCACTCAGCAGGACCTGCTTTAGCGCTCTTCTGCACTCAGTATTAAATCACAACCATACATCCCATCAACTTATTATCCTTTTGGAATCTACTTGTTTCTATGAGTCTACAAAATGGTTGTGTTTTCCTCACTCACAATTGTATCCCTGTGGCTTAACACAGAACCAGACTCACAATAAACACTAAATAAATACTTCTTGACTGAATGAGTAAATGGAGAAACAAATGATAATGTAGTCTTTTAACTAATCAAACTATTATTAAAATATACAAGAACTGAAACTATGTTTGATTATATTTATTCAATGGTTTTGAAAGATGACACGTTTTATTAATGATATGTTTGTTGAGCAGAGTTATTGAACAAATACTATTTGCTAGAGAGAATGTTCCATGCAGTTCTCAGATTCTTTGACTTCTACATATTCTCTTAGAATAGTTTTCTTCCTCAGTCATAACTGTAGAAGATAAAATCCATGATGTATCTTGGGAAAAACTCTACTTGTCAAACTCCCAAAGAGGATTAAAATTCTACTGTCTCCCAAGGCTGACATAACTGTAATGTTAAAAGGGCTATAAATTTATGAGCGTTTACATTAAACAAAGTATGAGAGAACTATGCTTATGATTTCAAAGAGGCATTGTAAATAAAAAGTTAAATGCAGGATTTCTAAAAAGAAAGTTTTTAAGCATGGAGACCTACACCTGCAATCCCAGCACACAGGAGGTAGAGGCAAGAGGATAAAACATTCAAAACCAGATTGGACTACATGAGACCTACATAAAATAATTGATGAAAATTAGTTTAAAATATGAATCATTTAGACAATGTGAAACTAAAATCCCTTATAGTAAACAGAGAAATCTAAAAGTATCATGACACCTTTAAGAGAGAAGAGAATAAGACAATGAAAAGATGAAGGACTTTTGCAAAAAGAAAAATGGATTGCTACTCACACAGTCTGTCAACAGCTCATAGGTAAGAAAGAAAGAATTCTGCTGCTTTAAGGAGGAATGCAAACCTTCTGTGCCTTCTATAAGAGTAAAATGCCAGGAGTGGGGAGATGGCTCGGAGCACTTCCTGTTCATCCAAAGGACTCGAGCTCAGGTCTCAAATCCAGCTGCTCACAATTGGTGCAAGCCCATATCCCTGGGATCCAATGCCTTCTTCTGACCTTGATGGGCATCTGCACACAAGGGTCATAATTTCACATAGACACAAATACATAAATAAAACTAATACATAAATAGATAACACATGAAATGACTATAGAGTGAACCATGTCATTGTCATCCTAGAACCGAATGCTAAGCTAAATTTCCAAAGAATTAAGCCTACCATGCCAACCACAGAATAAACTGATAGTAACAGATGGTCACAAAAGTGTGACTATAGAATGTCACTGTCTATTTGAAACTTGCCCAGGTTATATCTAGCTTATATCCCAAGAGCCTCACACACAGAAGTTAAGGAACATTATATTATACAGAGGGGATGCTGTAATTTGTCCCTTGCTGTGGGTTGAATATGATTTGACCCCACTGAAACGCTTGGTGAAACTTAATCTCCATGATAAGATATTAAGAGAGATGAAGTGGGACCACTAAGAGGTGATCAGGGCTCTGCCTGCTTGACTGGATTGATTCATTTGCATAATTAATGGGTTCTTTCTGCTGTGGCTGTACTATAAAAGCCACTTTGGTGAAGTGTAACTCCACCATGTGCTGACCTTCGTTGTGCTGCCTCAGGACTTTCCAGCAAGAAGGTCACCCCCACTGTGGATCTTCGACCTTGGGACAGGGCAAGGAGCTTGCTGAGTCTGTGTTGCGTCATTAGTAACCCATACCAGAGTAAAATGTCATCCAAACTGAAGAAAGTTTAAAAGAGTCCTACAAATAATTAAGCTGAAACTCACTCAAAACAAACTGGGGTGCAGAATCTACCTAACAATACATTAAACCTCTGTGCTGTACCATAACCACTGTGAAGAAATAGCACAGAACGAATGGAGCGTTTAAAGGAATAACAAGCTTCCTTGGCCACAAGTTACTCAAGCAGGAGAATATTGGAAACGTTTTTATTTAGGAGCCTATCCAGGTGTACATATTAACATGAATAATATGTTGCATTACTGGTCCCACTCAGTATTTACAAGCTTGTAAATAATTTGTGCCTGAAACTTCTTAATATTTGTGTTCTTTTTTGTTGATTTTTCTATGTTACCGTCTGAAGTTTTAATTAATTTATTATTAATACTCTCATTGTGTGTATGCTTGTATGGAGCATTATGTGTGGATGTCCGAGGACAACTTTGAAGGTTTGGTTCCTTCCTTCCACCTTTACATGAGTTCCAGGCATGTTAAACACAGGTTTTCAGGATCACACAGCAAGTGCGTTACCAGCTGAGCTGTGTTTCTAGCCTGTTGTCTGAAATGCTTGTATATACATACATATATATATGTGTGTGTGTGTGTGTATGTATGTATATATATATGTATGTATATATATATATATATATATATATTCTTTCCTACATAGTCTTAGAACATGTTTTCACTACATAATTCATATAAAGGAATACACAGATTCTTTCCACATCTAAAGAATATCTCTCACATGATTCCTAGATTGACGGCGACTATTTGCCTAATGTGGTACATTACGTGTAGCAATGCAGCACAAATTCTTTGGGAAAGTATAGGTTAGCGCCGCAACAGGATGTAGACAGCATACTGGTCTGTATTTACATAAAGGACCATTTATAACAATGGGCGGTGTTAAAGGCAACCACAAGGCATGATAAAAAAAAAAAAAAACAGCTCAGGGTTAACAACCTGGAGACCACTACCATCTTCCAGCTCTAAAGGGGAAGGCCTCAACAGAGGACTTTGGAGAAAGCCGTTACTGCAATGGAGACCAGATAGGCACGGTGTAGAGGAACATGGTGGCCATTACCACTTGCACTCTCCAAACCTACCACTGCTGAAATCTATTTTGGTAATTCCAGTTGCCCAGGTGTGTAGCTAATAATAAACAACCCATGGATCTCAGTCTCTGGAGTGATACAGACCAATATACAAGGCTAAAGAGTAGATCTGGAGAAATAAACTAAGAATCTACAGCTGGACTTGCTTAAATACGATAAAAGCCCTTATTTCTACCATGTAGATATGTTCTACAACTCCTTTGCATTCGTAAGTGAAAAGTAAGAACAAATTGATGTTCGCAGGAAGACACAGACACATAACAGGTGATATTAGTGCTACTTTTTTTTTCCCAGATGAAGAAATTGATGGTAAAGAGAAGAATTTGTTGTCTAAATCATCCAAAAGATCCAGTAAATGCCACCGTGTCTATGAATATATCTTAAAGCTAAGTTACTTCTCAACATTAACTAGAAACTCAGCCTTCTACCTCGAAACTCAAAGGTCTTTCCACTTGCCCTTGACAACATAGTTGCTGTGGGATGTTATGTATGCTGTGAATGTGTTGCTCTGATTGGTTGATAAATAAAATGCTGATTGGCCAGTAGCCAGGCAAGAAGTATAAGTGGAATAAGCAGACAAGGAAAATTCTGGGAAGGAAACACAGAACTGAGTCAGGAGATGCCAGCCCGCCATCCAGGAAGCAGCATTTAATGGCACACAGATAAAGCCATGGAATACATGGTAACATGTAGATTAACAGAAATGGGCTGAGTTTAAGTGTAAGAGCTAGTCAGTAGTTAGTCTGAACTATTGGCCAAGCAGTTTTAATTAATATAAGCCTCTGTGTGTTCACTTGTGTCTGAGCAGCTGCGGACCGGGTGGGACACAGGAAAACTTCAGCTACACATAGTCTTGTTGTTACTGATTTTGACAAGTCTTATCACGGGCCAGGAGACTGAAAATTAATGAGTCAAGCATATACCACTAAAGATGTGCCAAATGAAGCATTGTCTGGTTTCTAGAAGGTTGCAAAGAAAAGATTAACACTCAGAAAACTAAAGAAATATTATCAACCAATTAATGAATCAAATATTCCAATAATACCAAAAAATGCAGGAAATGTCAAGTGCATTAAATATGCACATCTGCAATAAGATAATTTTATTTTTATGATCGTAAATTTACTTTACATCCATAAATCATCATGTGTGATACAACTCAGGGGATTGATGACATGACTCACAAGAGCAATAATAATAATGGTGAAGATAAGTACAGTGTGAGTGGGTCATTGCCATATTAAAAAGGTGATACCATGTGTTGCCCATCATAGGTCCCTCGAATGGCATACTGTTGATAATGGCAGTGGCAATGACAGTAATAACTGGGTCAAAATCAGTGCTGATATGTTGTTTTATGGCTGAAGCAAATGTACAGAAATCTAATGGCACAAATACAATAAGACCTGAGAATGACTAAGCATATTCCCTATGATCTCTCCTAAGACAGACACACACCACTAAGTGTTCATTCATTTCCCCTTTTGCCAGGCTGACAGCTAGACCACAACTTTCTATCTTCCTTATAATTCATTACATGTAGCCGTGCTACTGAGTTCTGGCTAATGTAGCCAAAGTGAGTTGCTCCACTTTTAGCCTGGCCCTCCAGAGAGCTTCACCTCTCCTTCCTTTCCATTCTTTCAGGTGGTTGTTTGTGCTCAAAGGACACCAGGAACTCTGAAGGAAAGATGGCTGAGTAGACATCAGGCTAGTCCTCAAGCAACTGCATAGAGCAGCCCTCCCTCAGCCTGACCCAGACAGTCATTGATTCAGTAAAACAACTGTGTGGAATGTTCTAATTCCCAGGCGTCCCCCACACCCCCATCCCTCCCCTCCAGCTCCATGACCACGCATGCATCGTCCATCAGGCAGAATGCTTAGTCATCCCAGGGCCTTGCATCCTACATAATCTGCACACAGTGTGATCACAAAATCTATGCTCACATGTGGCATAGCTCATATGCGCCCATATGGGGGAGGGGGGCAGGGACCTATAAAATCAGATTCCACCTGTTCCCCTGCCACTTTTCCCACACCATTCATTTCTAGTAGGTCTATTACACAAGCCCTCTTTACCCTCCTCTAATGAAAACTCTTCTAGTGGGAAAAAAAAGAAAAGAAAAGAACTGGGAATTACTACAGCAACCTTAGTAAATAAGCCACCTCTCAAAGACAAGCATACTGAACATATTCTCATGAACTAATAGATCCCAAAAGTATATTCTATCCATAACATTGTCATTCAGCCTTTTTATATTCTGAACAATTTCTCATGCTCATGGAATCATTAAACATTACAATTTTTAAAAGCTTATTAGTGACCCAAGTTGTGGTTATATTTTTGTGTTTTTACTACTTTATTTCATTTTTTAAAATATTAAATAGTCCATTATCCACAGAATTTTGTGCTCCTATTATTATGGAAAAGACCATGTTCTTGTTACAGACTTTTACTGACTTATTCCTGCTGTTCAGAATAATGGACCACTCATTCTGCACTGCTCAGCCTCAAACAAATTGATATCTTTCTTTCTGTTCCATATGATAAGCCTTTTCAACAATCTATTCAAATATAGTTTCTGAAAGTTAATAACTTTCATTTTAAAATGCTTCAAAATTACAAAATAAATGGACTGGTGTGAGCCAGCACATGTTGGAATCAAACCATTCACCATTCTGTGTTCTATATTAACGTACAAATTAGTGTTTGTTATTCCAAAATTAGGATGCTGCAGGCAAAATATACCTACAGAATAGGAGGAAAGTGCTGTCAAACTATGCAACTACCAAGGAGTTAACATATTATTTAAGACTTAAACAATTCAAAAAAATTTAAAGGAAAACCAAACATCTAGTAAGACATTTCTCAAACAAAATAATAATAATAATAATAATAATAATAATAATAATAATAAGACATGTAAGTGGGCAGCAGTCATATGGAAAGGGGCTCAGACTTGCTTATCACTAGAGAAACGCAAGTCAAGATCCACAGGAGTCAGCCCTTAGCTCCAATGGGAGACTTATCAGGAGGGTAGCAAGGGCTGAGGCAGGGACCACATGAAGGGAAGGGAAGCCTTGTCGTTTCTAGGAGTGATGCAGTTAGTGCAGCCACCACAGAAAAGGGTAACGGTGTTCATCACAGCACAAGTCACCCATCTCAGTGTCCCTTGAGATTTCCCAAACTCCTTATGAACATGAACATTGTCCCAGCACTTGGAATGGCATTGGCTTTGAGATGTGTTCTCTCCACTAACCAGCCATGGGAATGTCAGTTTCTTGTATTACTCTCGAGTTTCTGTTGCTAGAAGAATTTTTAAAAAATAAAATCCAATTTGTGTTGCCCACATACTCACTGGAGCATGGTCAAACTCCTGGGTTGCCAGACCCTTAAAAAAAAACTGAGTCCTTCCCCACCCATACCCCTGCCAGAGGTCATCAGTTTCGGAAAGCATCCTTATCACAATTTTTAAGAGTTCTCTTGGATGGCTTTCAGTCTAGGCTGATACTTTTCAGAGAGGTTCTGGGGGATGGGGGGTGGTCAGAAGATTTCTCCAGTTCTGCCCTGCCCCATGGTCCCTCAGCAGCTTATAAAATAATCATTCAGAGGCTTAATATTAATTACCAATTGCATGGCCTACAGCAGGCTTCTTGCTAGCTGGCTCTTATAACTTGACCCATTTCTATTAATCTATAAATTGCCATGTGGCCATGGATTACCAGTATTTTCACATGTTGCTTCTCCTGACAGTGCTGGCATCTCTCCTTTCTCCTTTCAATATCTCTCTTGGATCTTCCTGCCTGGCTCCATCTTGCCCTGCCATAGGCCCATGCAGCTTTATTTAATCAACCAATCAGAACAACACATATTCACATTGTACAGAAAGACATCCCACAGCAGTGGGGGGGTAGAGTCGACTTACAGTCTTTCTACATCTTTCTTTCTTAACTATGAGTCTGCATTCACCAATACCACAGCAAAAGTAGCACCCTTGCCCTTTATCATCAGGGAGAGCATGGGTCATGGACTTCCACGTGGTCTCCAGAATCAGCACATGCAAAGGACTTCAGCATGGTCTCTGGTGGCAGTACAGACCACAGGCATCAACACGGCCCTCTGCCCATGTTTTTTGATGAAATATTATCGGACCACTGCTGTTACTTAGGGGTGTCTCTAAAAGCATGCAGACTTTGATTCTCTGAATGATTTCCTGGACACCCTATTACAATTCTCTTTTTCACCATATATCTGCTCTGTTCTCAGTGCTACAGACATAATAGTAAGCAAAGAATACCAAAAAAATTGACACTTACAAAGCTTATCTGACCATGGAGTAATGTAGACATTGAAAAGTAAAAATGAAAGCAAAATGTAAATGATGTGATCTGTTATAGCTGCTATTTTAATAGACTATACAAAGTATGCTCTCTCTGTGTAGATATTAGGTTAGGATAAAAAGAGAGTCATTGGACTATCTGTGGGAATAACAAGGTAGGCAGAACTAAGAACAAGTGTAAAACCCTAGACAAAAATATGAAGAAAGTTGCAAGAAGGTGGGTGATGGTGTGACAGGAGAGATGGTGAACAGATCAAAACAGGGCCAGGTCACATGGCTTAAGAGGACATTTTGAGGCTTTTGATATTTCTTGTAGTTAAATTGCAAGCATTAGAGAAGTAATTGTGTTTCATGGCCAGAAAGTGATCTATCGTGTACATTTTGCAATTTCCCAGACAAAGGACAACAGTAGGTTCGTCAGGATGGTAGTAGCAGGCCTGGTGAAATGTTGCTGAGTTCTGACTTTGACTAGGTTTGCTGATGGACTGGATATAGGATGTAAGATCTCAAAAAAAAAAAGAGGGATGAGGTCAAGATTGGGGCTACTACAACTGGAAGGATGGACTTGCTACTTACTGAGGAAACACATTGAAAACAACTTGAAAAGGAATGGGCAAATTTGGTTTTGTAAACACTGTTTGACATGCTGACTGTATTCAGTGGATATCCAGAGAAGGCACATGGATGAAAGAATCAAGAATTGAAGATAAAATTCAGGTCAGTAATCCAAAACTTGGGGTCTAGAACACATTGACGGTAGTTAAAGCTAAGAGAGAATATTGCTCCATTCAGGTGTGAGCGTGGATGGGAGTGTAGGAAACCCAGATCCGAGCTCTGCTGCTCTCAGTCTTTATAAGTTGAGCAAGCACAATGAGTAGGCTTTTGTTTTGTTTTGTTGTTTCTAGAGCCAATCAATTCTTTGATTCTCCCAAATAAAGTAGGGCCTAAACTCCAATTCAGTTTTAACATCAGCGACCCCGAGTTGGTGTCAGATTCCCCAGATATCAGGGCTCAGTCGAAAAAGATGCTGGCGTATCAGGTGCCAGTCACAAGTATCAAGTATTCTGGTTACTAACGTTTCTGTCCTAGAACACCAGAAGTTCCCGCAGGACCCTTCTTCCTTTCAGAAAACCTGTTACAATAAGTCATAGGATTCTGTCACTGCAGCTGATTGTGAAGGATACCAGTGAATAGTCAGATGAAAAGGAACACCAGGTGAAATCCAAAGGATCTCAAATGCAAGAGCTTCTATTCCTGTGAAGTTAGTGTGGGGGTGTTTCTACCAATTCATAAAACTCAAGGGACATCATTTAACAGTTTTCTGGAAGCTTCAGTAAATCTGCATGGTTTTGTTCATTGACTCTATCTCTTGCTTGTTTTTCTACACAGAAAAGGTTGAGGAACCAAAAATGCCAAACCATGGTCTTTCTGGCAGCCAGCCACCGTCTTGAAACTCTCCAGGTACACACCTCATTAGAATAGAGTATTTGGACAGGCTAGATGCCTCAGTGGGTAAAGGTGCTTGCTGCCAAAACTTAAGTCCCAAGTTAGATCCCCAGAACCCAAATGGTAAAAGTAAAAACCAACTCTGACTCCCACACATGTGCCTTGGTGTGTGCATGCCCACACACACATACCAAAAAAAACAAAAAAAAAAAGAACTAAAATAAAATAAAATGTAATTTTAAAGAGTTAAGGATTCATCTATCACCCTGCATGGGACCAGAAACATAGGCTGAATGTTTTCCCTGTTACGTTATGGTCATGCCTTTGGCATTTGAACCGAACTCACTCCAACAAAATGATCACACCTGTCGGGATGTTCACATTTAGATGAGCAGTTACGCAATGGGTGTAGTAACAGGAGTGACATGAATCTGGCTAACATTTGAAGAAAGCCAGTGTGTGTGGTAGGGATTGATTTTGTGAAGTGATGTGCCTATGAAACTATTGTATCTTTCTCCTACTCCTGTACTTATTTGTTATTCTACCCCAACCCCATCCGCAACTAATTGGAACTGTGATAAATCTGTACAGAACTATGTACTGTAGAAATCATCTCTGCCATGGCTGGATCTGCTTACCCCAATGGCAGGATCTGCTTATGGCTAGACTAGTCATTTCACATAGGTATTATATCCTGACAGCAATTTGAGTACAATTGACCATAAATATCAGTATTATCATAATGATTGCTTATGCAAGATGAACTTACCACTTTCATCAGCCTGTTTTGTTGATATACCGTAGGGACATGGACTAATTGAATTTCATAATAGGACAAATAAGAAATAATTACAGAGGCACTTGCTTTGCCTTCTCAACAGACTCTTCTAAATAAGTGAAGTGGCCATTTTATCCTGTTTTAAAACATGCAAGAGACATTTGGGGTCAAGGTATAAGACCTTTTCCAACACTAGGTTGCAGCAATAACCATCATTATCTATTGAGTTAACCTCACCCACTTCAATAAGTCTCAATAGACTTCTGGTTGATTTGTCTTCTTTGCCTTCTTAGAAGAATATTCCTTCTGATGGGATTTATATATTGAATCTTTTACTATCCTTCATTTAAAAAATAAATTCATTTTGTCGCTGATACAGCCTAAACCACACCTACATCCCTTTTCTGTTTTGTGGACTGTGGTGCTTAATCTACCTTGTATAATCACTCTCATCATGCATCAATGGCCTGTATGTAATCTGCACACATGTTTTATACCCCCAAATGCTGGATACCCCAACCTAGAGTTAGGTACGTGGTATTTACACCTAATTTGGTTTATGGATGTCATAAAGCAACTTTCCCTGCTCTCAGAGTGGAGCCACTCCTCAGGAAAACTAAGGTTTGTCACATGTTGTCTGCTGTTTCCGTCTCATCAGGAACTCGGGTTTCCTCTAATCTACTTTATCGTTTTCTATCTAGAGATATGTGAGTGCTACAATCTATACATCTCACACCGGTGTATTCAACATGCTGCCACTGAATTTCCTCTGGTATAACCAGAAATCTCTATACTTATTGATCATTGTTTTTTTTCTTTTTATTTATTTTTTATTTAATATTTTTATTTTATAATTAACTTAATTTCACATATCAGCCAGCAATTTCTCCGTCCTCCCTCCTCCTACCCCCAGCCCTCCCCCACAGTCCACCCCCTATTCCCACCTCCTCCAAGGCAAGGTCTCCCCTGGGGAGTCAGCCCAGCCTGGTAGACTCAGCCAAGGCAGGTCCAGTCTCCTCCTCCCTACACCAAGGCTGAGCAAAGTGTCCCGGCATAGGCCCCAGGCTCCAAAAAGCCAGCCCATGCACCAACGACAGGTCCCGGCTCCACTGCCTGGGGGCCTCCCGAACAGTTCAAGCCAATCAACTGTCTCACTTATCCAGAGGGCCTGATCCATTCCATGGGGGCTCCTCAGCCATTGATTCACAGTTGATGCGTTTCCACTAGTTTGGCTATTTGTCCTTATGCTTTTTCCAATCATGGTCTCAATATCCCTCACTCATACAGTCCCTCCTCTCTCTTGCCAATTGGACTCCCGGAGCTCCACCTGGGGCTTGGCCCTGGATCTCTGCATCCACTTTCATCAGACACTGGATGAGAGTTCTATCATGACAGCCAGGGTGTGTTCAGCCATCCAGTCACCAGAGCAGGTCAGCTCAGGCACTCTCTCGACCATTGCCAGTAGTCTACAGTGGAGGTATCTTTGTGGATTTCTGGAGACCTCTCTAGCACTCTGCTTCTTCCTATTCCCCTGGGGTCTACATTCATCATGGTATCTCCCTCCCCCTTTTCCTACTCTGCTCCTGATCCAGCTGGGACCTCCCGCTCCCCTAAGCTCTCTTTTCCCCCGGACCCTTGCCCTCCATTACCCCCCCACCCCCGGTTTGCTCATGTAGATCTCATCCATTTCTCTGTCACTGGGCGATCCCTGTGTCTTTCTTAGGGTCCTCTTTACTAGGTAGCCTCCCTGGAACTGTGAGTTGCAGTCTGGTTATCCTTTGCTTTACATCTAGTATCCACTTATGAGTGAGTACATACCATGTTTGTCTTTCTGAGTCTGGGTTACCTCACTCAGGATGATTTTTTTCTAGTTCCATCCATTTGCCTGCAAACCTCATGATGTCATTGTTTTTCTCTGCTGAGTAGTACATTGTAATGGCTATTCTTGGTTGTCGACTTGACTACACCTGGAATGGACTACCATCCATCCAGAAATGGAGGGCACACCTATGAGAGACTATTTTTGCTTGCTTTGAAGTAGGTGAATCCACTTTTATTCCAGACACTTGAGGTAGGAAGACACACACCTTTGATCTGGATCTTGAGGTGGAAAAACACACACCTTTTATTTGGATTTTGAGGTCAAAAGCATACCTTTAATCTGGGCCACACCTGCTGCTGGAACCTATATAAGGATACGGAAGAAGGAAACCTTTGCTGCTTGCCTGCTTGCCTTCCCCTTGACGGAACATCCAATCCTTCCCTGGCAGTGGAGCCTACTTCTTTGGGATTCCAGTATATACTGAAGATCAGCTAAGACATCCAACTCTGTGGACTGAGCAACTACTGAATTCTTGGACCTTCTGTTCACAGCCAACCATTGTTGGATTAGCTGGACTACAGCTGTAAAGTCATTCCAATAAAACGTGTGTGTGTGTGTGTGTGTGTGTGTGAGAGAGAGAGAGAGAGAGAGAGAGAGAGAGAGAGAGAGAGATTCATTCTGTAAGTTCTGTTACTCTAGGGAACCCTGCCTAATACAATCATTGATATTTGTAGTTACACAATGATTTGTTGTGTGGAAACCTAATACCACACAGTTTGGAGTCCTAGCAGAAAGCAGGTCTCATTACTTCCTCCTCAAATAATACCCTGTTCAATGGATTTAACCCAAAAGTGATAGTCAGGAGATAGTGGTATGATCAGAAAGTCTCCTGGGGGAACCACAGGTTGGCAGCTGATACTCAGCCTCGTAGGGTATAAACAGAAGTGGTCTTAGCAAATGTGGAGCTTTACTCTTACAGAACTAGGAGATCTGTCCTTCATTGAAAAGAATCTCTGATCCCACCTGCAGACAGAAATGTGGGTAAGTGTGCTAGTGTGAGCTTGCGTAAATCAGTCACTTGAATAGCTTGTAATTACTCACATAATAAAAAGATCATTGGGTGAATGTATCTATTGTGAAAGGGTTAAAAGTTGGAGCGAGAGTTCAGCCAATAAAGTACTCACCATGCACACACAAGGATCTGAGTGCAGATCTCCAGGGCCCACGTAAAAAAAAAAAAAAAAAAAAAAAAAACCAGACTCCACAGTGTGCACCTGCAATCCTAACACTGAGGAAACGGAACAAAAAGATCATGGGGGCTTGTGGACAACTAGTCTGGCCAAATTTTGTGTTCTAGACTCAATGAAAGACATTATGTCAAAATATAAGGTAGGAAGTGATTGAAAAAGAAATCCAACATTGACCTCTGGCCTCCATACTTACATGCACACACTTGCATGTGCACACCCACACAGGCATACACGTCTGCACATACAGACTTGTATATACCTCTACATATTGGGCAAAAGAAAAAGAGAAAAAGGATGGTAAAGTTTTAAAGAAATAAAAGATAAATTCACTATTTAGTGCTTTCTGCCTTGACAGTGAAGACACTTTAGACAGGATAATTCTTTGATATGGGAGCTGTATGCACACCGTAGAATGTTTACCAGCATGCTGAATGTTGCCTAGGAAGCTGTACCACTCCAGTGAAGAGCTATCACCCTAGGGCTGAAAAGGTGGGTGAGCAGTTTAGAGCGCTGGTCACTCTTCCAGAGGATTGGAGTTTGATTCCCAGTTCCCACATGGCAGCTCAGAACTGTCTGTAACTCCAGTGCCAGGGGATCTGATGCCCTCTTCTGGCCTCCATAGGCACCAGGTACATGCATAGTGCTGTAGCTAGAGTTTTCCTGCCTGGCCCACGGTCAAGATAAATCTCTTTCACCTGCCAGTCCCACAGCCACTCAGACCCAACCAAGTAAACACAGAGACTTATATTGCTTATAAACTGTATGGCCGTGGCAGGCTTCTTGCTAACTGTCCTTATATCTTAAATTAATCCATTTCTATAAATCTATACCTTGCCACGTGGCTCGTGGCTTACCGGCATCTTCACATGCTGCTTGTCCTGGCAGCGGCTGGCAGTGACTCCCTCCGCCTTCCTGTTCTTTTTATTCTCTCTGTTAGTCCCGCCTATACTTCCTGCCTCACCACTGGCCAATCAGTGTTTTATTAGCAACACATTTGCCATACAGAACATCCCACAGCATAGTGCACATGCTTACATGGAGGCAATACATCCCTACACATAAAATAAAATACAGTACTAAAACTTGTAAAGAGAACGATCTCCTCTACTGTGAGGAAAATGAACGGAGCAGAGGGTTGTAAAAGGACTGTGGTCATCCAAGGACTGACATGAAGTTCCTGGTCAAAATTTTCACATAATTCAATTGTGTGTGTTTTTTCCCCACAGGATGAGAGCTGACGAGAACCGATCATAACAAATTGAAAGGGGGTAAGTGGAAGGTGTATGGATGTAAGTTAGTGACCATGATGATGGGACTAAACCAGATAATGAGGAAAGAGGTGGTAAGAGACTGCAGACGGGCAATGAAAGGTGGGTGAGTCAGCAGCCTGTACAGGTAGATTCCAGTAGAAGTAGATGCCTGGGTTCCAGACGGGGGAGAGCCGAGAAATTATGAGGCAATGGCTAATGAAAAGCTGTGAAAATCAGTTACAATGGATGTATAATTAGTCAAAACCTCATATAGTCATCACATGTAATTATCACTAAATTCGGAGAAGACTTCAGCCCTGTGAAGAGCCAGGATTGTGTTACCAGCATCACATTATTATAACAAGCAAAGGTAGGAATCGAATCTCCCATGGAGATCCTGTAGAAAACACAGCCTTGCAGATCCTATTGAGCTGAATTCTGTGTTTGATTTGGTCTCTCTCTCTCTCTCTCTCTCTCTCTCTCTCTCTCCACTGTTTCTCTTAATAAATAAATAAGACTATCAGGGATTCCAACTTGCAGGGAGTTCAAAGGTAGGTATTGTATTTGGACTGCTTACTTGTGAGAAAACTTTAGCGCTCTCTCTCTCTCTCTCTCTCTCTCTCTCTCTCTCTCTCTCTCTCAGATCTATCAAGCTTGTGGAAATGAAAGCAGCTACACAAACCTCTTATTATTAGAACAATGGACATGATATTCAATACCCTTCAAAGAAAATTTAACCTGGTCTTTGATTTTAGCACTTTCAGCTACTTGGAAATTAGGTCAAACAATAAGAAGTTTAAAAAAAAAGATAAGACAAATATAAACCAATTTTATTTTTCAAGCATAGTTGAATGAAAAGTGTATACAAAGCAAATTTCCTAATGTGCTGACTAATGTCCTAACCCTTCTACTTCTGCAGAAAAATAGTTTTTTGTCATCTTATAATAAATCTAAAACATTATCATTTTAGCTTGAAATGCTATGCATTGCCTTGCCAAAAATAGTCACCCTATGAAGCAGTCAATCCAAGTGTGTTTTAATAATCCCAGATACACTTACCGCTGTGTCAGCCCCCTCAGTACGCCACTGCTATTATCTATTGTTTAAAATAGATGTCCTAAGTACATTATCTAAGTGAACAAAAACATAAACATTTCAACTATCAAATCATCAGAACTGCTTAGGCAAGCATAAAGATCTCCCGGCCCCAGTGCATCCCTTATGGAACGCTTCCCCCGGTTTACTGGTCCTGCTGTTGCAATGATAGCAGACCCCTGCTCAGATAATGAAGTCAGGGGTCTTCTTTTTATAGCTTAAGTATTTTCTTCATATCTGAAGAAGCAGAGGTAGTAATACGTTTTAATAGCATCCAAATGGAAGAAAAACAAGCCATCAATGAAGGACACCCATAGAGAGAAGGGGCCACGTTGAACTTAGGAATTGACTTTGATTTCTACTTGACATTATAAGGGATTTTTTTTTTCCCCTGCTTGCATCAAGAAACGCAGCCTGCGTTAATGTTTTCAAGCCCTCGTCTGACTTTAGATGGTGAAGAATCACTTTAGGCTCATGATCAACCCGGTGCCTAAAGGGTTGAGAAATGCCACATGTTTTATGCCCTGTTTTCACACTGCTCAAAACTCCTGGCTCTGTCTTCACTCACAAAGGTGACATTCCATAGAGGATTACAGAGAAGTACAAGGGAAACCTAGTCCTATGCGGGGTTCCTTTGGTGGGATAATTTCTATTGGATTGGTATCAGATTCCGTTTAATACTGTCTATTACTGAGATCATTTTTCCCTCCACAGAAGGCCTCTCAACTGTCACACTGATGAGTCGGCCTTTTTCTGATGTCCCCAAGTGCCTGCACTACCAAGGGTTCAGATAAGAGCTGGAGCTGAGTGACTGGGTTTAACTGATAAAATTGCTAATTAAAGCCCTGTTTTCAACACTCCGGAAAGATTAACTAACTGGCCAAAATTTAGAGTCCAGAGGAAGTTTTTACTTTTAACCGTGTGTACTGTCTGGTGTATAAAAGGCTTTAACAATTTCAAAGAAAGTAATGTCAAAAAAACGTCCATACAGGTTTTTCCCTGGAGAGAATTGTATAAATGGAGTTATTTAGAAGTTTTGTTAGTTTTCTTCATTGTAAACATGGTTGCTTAATAGAAAAGCACAGAAGCTCGCCTGTGAACTATTTGTCTGTCTGAGCTGGTGTGATGGTAGCAATACCAATATAAAAGCATATTTTCTCTAAGGGGAAAAAAAAGCTAACAATTTCACCTTAAAACTGGTAAGAAATGCAAAATTTATGTGCCAGACTTCCTCAATCAGGTACCATTAGAGAAAAAAAAATTTAATGGAAATACTTAAGACCACAATGCTGCCTCCCATTGGCTGCACCTGCCACCTCTTAGATAACTGGGATACATCGCTTCAAGGTGTCTCTCTCACCTGTCCCATCTGAAAGGCAGAATGACAGTAACTACCTTCTACGACGACGGTGCAAGTTAAATGAACTGAATCTGTCAAGTGGTCAAGTGCATGTGAGGTACACAAACACACAGCAGAGAGGGGTAACTATGGGCACAGAAGCACCCATCTTGCATCAGTACCATAACCTAAGACTTAACTTTCCGGTGTGTGTGTGTGTGTGTGTGTGTGTGTGTGTGTGTGTGTGTGTGT
>CABHPP010135025.1:69740-83826 GCA_902168425.1 Peromyscus attwateri
AAATAAATAAATAAATAAATAAATAAATAAATAAATAAATAAATAAACAAGCTAGTTGACTATAGCCTGAGTCAGGGAATGACTAGAGAAATAACCCAGAACAAAAGAGGAAGCAAGAACAGAGATTTGACTAAGATCTGCTGGATGCTTGAGTGTGGAAGGCCTGCTTCACTACACACAAACCTTTACCTGTCTTTTAATGTCTAAAGTTCTTTACAAGTGATTATCACTGAACCTGAAAGAGTTATTGAATTCTGGTTAGCCAACCCATGCTTGGTGTTGTAAGTATTGTTAAGTATATTTCTACATTCTGCATGTTGGTGAGGCAAGTACTATTTATTATTCCTATCCCATCAATATGAAGTTACATCACTACCCAGGTTTATATCACTGGTAATAGGACCAGAACCACTGCTCTGAACTTAGTCTAACATGCCACAGCTACTTTCCAAAACAAAAACCATCAATGTTTACCCTAGTCCACGTACCATACAAAATAAATTCAAATTCATCATCTGACTTGATCCCTATTAAAATGTTGTAAGGAAACTAACTGAAGACTTGGCGAGTTATCTCAAATTTTTTGATTGATTAAATAGTATTTCTTCAAAACACTCTTCAGTATTATCCCCTAAATATAATCCTTGTTCCTGTATCTTATTTACTCACCCTGAGTAATATTCATACACTCAACAGACCACCCCACTCTTAATTGCATTGACTTTTAGTGCTATCAATCAAGACTGCTTGCTTGACATCATGATTTACATTTCCCAATATCTATTGGATGCCCAACTTTATCTACCTCACACACAATATGTTCAGAACTGAGTCCATCATCTTGCCACAAAACTTGTGGCAAGATAAAAACCTGTTCCCCTAAACCAGAAATTTTGGGTGGCTCAACCACAAGCTTGCTCATTCTCATCCTCAAATCTAATTATCCTCCAAATATTAGCTAGTTTCTCTCCTAAATATCCATGAAATTGCTCCCTTTTTTTCTTTTACTACTTGTACAATGGTCCTAAATTAATTCAGTCTAGTTGGTGACCTCCAACTTTAAGTTCCGTGGCCTGTTTTGTGGTCTCTAGTCTGATGAAACCTAAAAACTGTCTTTCTCCAGTCTGGGAAGGGACAGGAAGGTTTCGCTAGAAGGTAACCGTGTGACTTGTTTCACTGACCACATCACTTCAGTTCAGCCAACTTTTCTAGATGGTCAGCTTTTGGTTAATGACACATCAGCATTGCAGGTGCCTTGATTGTTTTTGTTTTTTTTCTTTCCCTTGTTGCAGTTTGTATTGTTTTCTTTTAATATTTTTGGTTTTGGTAGCTAGTATTTCTCAGTAAAAAGTAAGAAATTTCTATGAATGCTGACATAAGCACTTTGTCCCTTAGAAACTTTAACCAACAATTCAGATGAGCTACTTCTAGCCACATAACTAATGATGCTCCATCTCTGAAGGTAACTCATGTTTTATTCTGATCATGTAATGCCATGCTAAATGATGTGATTTTTGTTCTTCCAAGTTTATTCTGTCCCTCATCCAGAGAAGTTCTTGATAATAGGTGTTTATAATAGGAAGAGCACTTATCATATTACTTCATAATTTTTTATTCATTCATTCGATCATATTCTGTAAAATTAAGCTGCATAAATAATAACTATTCATAAATATTCTCATTCATTTGTGTTCCTATAACAAAAGTACAATAACTTGTATCGATTATTTTTCATTTGTTTTCACAATTATGAAGGTTAGGACATTCAAAAATCAAAGAAGTAATGGATTTGCTATCTATTTAGGATACTCTTCCTGGTCATGATGACTATCTTTTTAGCTGTGCCTTCAGAAGGCAGTGAGAGAATGGGTTCTCCCTGGGACCTCTTTTATAAATGCATTCACCCTATTCACTTGCCTCTTCACTTAAAGACCTCCCCAGAGTCCCTTCTTTGAATATGATGATCTTGGAGACTAGGACTTCAACGCACAGATGGAAGCAGCAGATGGATGACTTACACAGGAACAAATCGTGACAGAGTCAGTGTACTTCTAGCCTACCTGCTTTCAATTAAGCTTTACAATCTTAAGTATGTGTAGATTATAAAGCAAATGGTCTGCCGGCCTAATACAATGTGATTTTAGTCATGTGGCACACTATATACCTGGTAGAGAAGCTTTTTGTTAGTTCACACATGAAGAGATTCTGACCTACAACAAATATTTTTGGCAGGAATTGCTGTAGACAACTTGCTATTCAAATCAGATTTGGCTTCCAAGACCCATTTCTACATCTATTTGGCCGGTTCTCCATCTGTTTCCTGTTCATATCACTTGGAACCTAGTTTTTCAGGAAAATGTGTTTTTAAAATTGGATGAGCATGCATTTCAGTCCAGTGGCAGATAAAACATGTAATTATGTGTGTTAGATCCTCAATTCATGTAAAACACATACAAACAAACAAAAGAAAATAAGTACATGCAAACATGCCATATAATGGCTGATGGAACATCTTCAAGGCAATGTCTTGGAAATATGTTTCTCTGCCTCATTTATAGTTTCAGCTGTTTATGCAGCTTGCCATCACCCTGAGTTCGATTATTTACACCTGTGACTGACAGTTATTTATGATGTGCACATAGTACACTCAAAAAAAATAATACTTGCTTAACATTCCTACATCACACCTGTTGTATTCTAAAAATTCAGAAGCGTTGGTCAACACAGCATGTTCAACACATGTTGGGACCTAAGGGTAGGGATGAATAGCTGTGGATAAGTATCATAGGTAAACATGGGGAAGTTGCATCTCTCTCTAGTTCCCCACAGTCTTGGAAAATTGTACTGTCATTTATTTGAAAGGTCACAGGTGACTGTCAAGCACCTTTCTATACTACTGCAATTAAAGGTAGGCAATGCTAGCTATTTATGATTTAGGAGTAATTCACTGTTGTGTGGTTGATTGGTTTTGCTTTGGAGACTTTTGTGGGTTTAGAGATTGTTTGGGGGTTGTTGGGGGGTTGTTGTTGCTGTTGTCCTATTTTTTTACTACCTGGGACCTCCTCATTTTCAAAATCCAATAGGGAACAGTTAACTATTTTCCCTTTGAAATTTTTATACAATATGTATTTGATAGTATTAATTCCCTCCCCCAACTCCTTCAAGATCCTCCCCACCTCCATACCCAAAATATTAACTGTTAACTATTTTACTATATTTTTGTTATTTTTTGAGAATTTTCAGACATGCATACAATGTATTTTGATCCTATATACCCACCACTCCTCCCCATAATCCCTCCCAAATCTACATAACCCCTCTCAACTTCATGTCTTTTTGTTTAATAGCTCAGCAATTCTAATTTGGGCTGCCCTTACACTTAGAGTAAGGAGTTTTCTAACAGAGCATGGTTGACATCAGGGTCCACATCCATTTCCCTGAGAAGTCACCAACTGTCAATAGCTTCTCAGGCAGAATTAGGCATTTGTGAGCCCCTTCTGACTCTATGCTGGATCTTGTGCAAGTCTTACGGTAATTTTTTGTCAATTGTAACTTATGTTTGTTTCTGAGATCTAGCACTTAATATACTACATGCTTGAGTCATAGAACATGGAGAAATCAAGATGGTACTGACATGGGAGCTTCATTCCCTCCTAACTAGCTTTTGTGGTGCTGGAAGGTGTAATACCTGGAATCAGAGGAGAAAATTAATCATTCATCTTACCCACCTGTGAACCCTTATGAACTACCCCACTGACCAGCCTGGCAAGTCATGTCCACTGATTCAATGATGGCACAAACATAATGGGAGTAACCAATTGCTTTCTGGTTAGATCTAAGGCCCTCTCCACAAGATGAAACTATACCTGGTACCATTAATGGGCCAACAACTTATTGCTAGGCAGGTCATAGATCCTCAGGAAGAACCTACTATTATTATTTTCCTAAATGGACATAGTATTAGACTGTCCCTTGTGACTTATCACTATATCTATAGGTCAATACATCTCTCAGCCCTCGTCAGAGAAGCTTCTATTTGCAGCAGACGGTAATTAGTACAGAAACCCTGCCAATTGCCATGTAGCAGAAAAGATAAGATCAAATACTCAGCTCTAAATGGAATGTGTGTAACACACACCCTACTCACCAGAAGAGGGGCTGGAAAGACTGGAAGAGCCAGAGTTGACAGATGACTCCACAGAAACCATTTCTTCAGGACACAGAAGGGCAGCAGCAAATACGGACTCACACAGGTTATAGCAGCATGTATACGGCCTATGTAAGCCAAACTAGATCCCAGAACAAAGAAGGAAGATGGGCACTAAATCCCATTCCTAGCCTTGAGGCTATTGCCAATGGTTGGCTGCTGGGAGAGAGAGTTGGTTTTCTCTAAGAGTGTAGCTCCTGGCAAATGGACAGTGCTCTAGTGAAAGGCCACACATCCAAGAATATTTGAGTAGCACAAATTGGTCCTGACAGATTTTTTTTTTAAGTGGAGGATACAAAGTTGTTTGGAAATGGAAGAGAATGGCTCTGGGAAGAGTTGGGGGAGGGGGGATGAATAAGACAAAACAGGTTGTATGAAATTCTTAAAGAACTAATAAAATTTTTTAAAAAGAGATTTGGAAGCTGTTATGGGTCTAAACAAAAAAGACTATTATGTATCAGTAACACTCAAAGACACCTAATTGTTAACAATGTTTTTATTAATTCTTGAGAATTGCATTGTGTTGGATAGTTTTATGTCAACTTGACACAAATTAAAGTCATCTGAAAGGAAGGAGCCTCAATTAAGAAAATACCTCCATAAGATTAGACTGTAGGCAAGCCTATAGGGAATTTTCTGTGAGTGTTGCCATCCCCGGGCTGGTGGTCCTAGGTTCTTTAAGAAAGCAGGCTGAGCAAGCTGTGAGGAACAAGCTAGTAAACAACACCCCTCCATGGCCTCTATATCAGCTCCTGCCTCCAGATTTCAGCCCTGCTTGAGTTCCTGTCCTGACTTTCTTCAGTGATGAGCTAAGGTGTGGAAATGTAATCCAAATAAAACCCTTCCTCCCCAACTGGCTTTTGGTCATGGTGTTTATCACAGTAATAGAAACCCTAAGTTATTCATGAAATATATTTTTGAACATATTCACACCCCAACTCCAATAACAACTCTCTCCATCTTATCATCCCTTCCCACTCAACTTTGAGATTTCTTCTTTTACTTTAATTCCCCATTCAGCCCAATTTGTGTTTCCCAACTAGTCTTGGGAGTGGTCAGCCTACCAGGGGGGTCACATCATTTACAAAATAAAACAAAAACAAAACTGACTCTTCCCTCTTCCAGCAGCTACCAAACCCAATAGCTCCTCTGCTAGTAACAGGATTTTTGTCCTGATAGTCCCCCTTCTGTGCTGGTATTTTGTCCAGCCAGGTTTTGTACATGCTGTCACAAATGTGGTCAAGTCATATGTGCAACTGCCCTGATGTGACTGGAAAACACTGTTTCCTTGATGTTATCCAGTACCCCTGGATCTTACAATCTTTCTGTCTCTGAGCCTTCTGGGAAAAGTGTGGTATAGATGCCTATTTAGGACTGAGCATTCCATAGGCTCCTATTCTCTGCATATTGGTTGCTGTGTTAATTGCCATCAGCTGCAAGGAGAAGCTTGTCTGATTCTCGCTGAGAGATGCTCTTGTCTATATGTACAGCAATAAGCCATTAGGAGTCGTTTTAATAATCTGTCCATTTAACCGAATAATAGTAGTGGGTTCTCCCCTAAGGCCTATGACCTATCTAGTCGTAGGAAGCTTTAGGGACAAGAGGTATGGGTTACATCTCATGGAATGGACCTTAGTTCTAATCGGAAAGTGGTTGATTACTCCCATAACATTTGTAAAATACCTAAATTTTCAAGTCTTATCTCTTAGCAAGATTGGACAGGATGGCAAAGCTTTCAGAATCTCATTGATTTTCAAATCACCTCAAACTGGTATAAAAAAAAATCCCCTACCAGGAATGTCATCTAACAATCATTTTTAGGGTCAGAAGTAAAGTCAACAAGAAAAGAATTCAGATATTCCTCTTTTCTAAGCTCCGTGTTTCTGTTGTAAAGATCTCTCTCCTGAAAGAGGAGAAAGGGAAGTTTTGCTTTTATTTTATGTGTTCTTTTTCCATGTGCCACAGTTTTAAAAACAACTGAGACAAATTTTATCTAATCAATAACTTGGAAGAAACTGAACCCCAAAATAAGTAAGCCTTGCCAAAATTCGAGCAGCTGCTGAGTGCATGACCAGACTAGACCTGCTTGCCTGGCAATCTCAACTACATCAATGCTGCCAAAGAAAAGTGCCAGGGCTTGCCAAGTTCTCAATCTCAGGAGCAGTGCAGTCCTTAAGTGATGCTCTGCATTTGGGTAGAATCATTATCCGTACCCTCAAACCCAAGCATGCAGGGGAAGCTTTATTTTCTGTCTATTTATATGAAAAATTTATTTCATATTTAAATATTTAACCAGCTCTTCTACCCATGGTTTTCTTTTCCATTTTTCTAGAGATATTTGAAGCTGTCTATAATATTTAATACACTAATATCCTAAAAGACTGTTTACTTATGATGCTAGCTTCAGTCATGTTTAATAGTCAATAGTGGTCAATATTGCTTACTGTTGGCAACATGGATTTTGTTAGCTTCATCTTTCCCAGCCTTAGTATTTTACTGCTCACAAGTTGAATTTTTTTCTTTCCTTGCGTTATGAGGCTGAGTCACTCTCAACCTCAACAGAATAACTGATGGATGTTTCTTCTTAAACTTGGGAGTTTTACCCTCCTGACTTATATCTAAGTCTCATCTTCCTCTAACATTTTCTCTGATTTGGCAATCATCATCCTACATTTTACCTTTCTGGGTCTCACTTGATTCCCATTTACAATCTAACTGAAATGTGATGGCTGTCACTCCATTAAGCAATCCCTTCTGTCTGCATCACTCATTTCCTCTGTGTTACTCAGAAGACAGACATAAATCATTTCCTTTCTTGTTTGCATCTTTAAAGGTCATGCTGGGTACCCAGCCAGCCCCTTTACCATGAACATAAACTGGAGTGAAAGTGGTATCTTTTAGAAACCTACTGGTCAATTTATGTCCAAGTGGGTGAATACATCCATAACCCCTTTATCTTTTTCATAAACCAGTTCCTACTTGATCCATTCCCCTAGACAGCACGAGCTACATTCTTCATATCAGTTTCCCTTATGACTAAATTGAATTTCAATTTACCTAACAATGATACTACAGATTTTTAAATATCCTTGCTTTCTTGACTACTCCAAAATTTTTTATAGTTAGAAATTTGTGCCTCTAAACTGTGTGAAATTGTCCCATTTTGTTATTTGGAACAGGCTAGGAGTAACACGAACCCATAGCAAAGTGTATATGAATCAGAAAAAGTTTAAATTCTCATTGTTTTACATAAAAATGGAAATTCTAAGTTGTCTGAAAACAGGTTTTTTTTTTCTCCTCATATATTGTCTGTAATTATGTAACTGGGCTACAGTCCTGGTTGGGACAGTTTCTTAACTTCTATGCTTGATGTGAAAACATGAGTCTCTGTGATGCAGTAAGGCGAATCCTTTACTTAGCAACCATTCTTTTGAAGATCATACAAAGCTATACTTCAAATCAGTCTTAAACTGCATTATAACAAATTTTGAAAAAACTGGATCCAAATTAATGCATTTGAACTATGTTTTCAAATTTTGTTAGTAGCACTGTATCCTAGTTAGGGTTCCTATTGCTATAATGAAACACCAAGACCAAAGCAAGTTGGGGAGGAAAGGGTTTATTTGGCTTATGCTTCCATATCATAGGCCATCACTGAAGGAAGTCAGGACAGGAACCCAAGCAGGACTGTAGCCCAGTTACACAATTACATGGTAACAGGAACTGATGCAGAGGCCATGGAGGAGTGCTGCTTACCAGCTTGCTCCTCATAGCTTGCTCAGCGTGCTTCCTTATAGAACCCAGGACCACCAGCCTAAGGGTTATATCAGCCACTGGATATAACTGGGCGCTCCCACATCAATCACTAAGAAAATGTCCCACAGCTGGATCTTATGAAGCCATTTTCTCAATTGAGGTTCCATCCTTTCAGATGGCTGCAGCTTGTGTCAAGTTGACATAAAACTAGCCAGCACACATCGCTTTCATTTATTTAAATTAATTAAGAAGCTATTAAAGGGTGGCTGAAAAGTTGGCTCAGCAGTTAAGAACACTAGTTGCTCTTCCAGAGGACTCCGGCTTGATTCCCAGCACCCACATGGTGGCTCACAACCGTTTGACATCAGATGATCTGACACCCTCTTCCAACCTCTGCTGGCACCAGGCACACACACATTATACCACATATACACATGAAGGTAAAATACTCATACTCATAAAATAAATACATCAAAATTAATACGATTTTTTTTAAAGTGGGAAAGTAGATAATTCATTGTTACAGCTGTCAGTGAGTAAGAAGGATCAGGAATAGATGACTCCAAAGGCAAAGACACAAAAATCTTTAGTTGACTTTGAAAGAATTTTTTTTTCATTTAAGTTGATTCAATAATACAGTTCTTAAAAGCTTAAATGCAACCACTCTGTAACTGCCCTCTCCTCCTTTACTATTCAAGTCAGGTTCAAAAGTATCAACCTTTAAATTGGACTAAAGAATTTGGGAAAAAATGCTTTGCACATTTATATCTTTCCTAAAGTAAGGAAATAATTGGAGTTTTTTGAGGGCCACTATTAAATTTTGGCAAGCATGTTGATCAACACAACACTTAAATATAAAAGTTGTCAAATATAGTGGTATTTTATTTGTGCTGAAATGTGATTTTATTTGTATGTTAATAAATAAAGTTGCCTAGGGGTCAGAGCTATTAGCAAGCCATAGCGAAAGCCAGGGCGGTGGTGGTACACGCCTTTAATCCCAGCACTTGGTAAGCAGAACTAGGTAGATCTCTGTGTGTTCAAGGATACAGCCAGCATTGGAGACACACGCCCTTAATCTCAATACCAACCATAGAAGACTTGGGAGGTCTGTATAGAGAGGCAGTGACAAGGTAGTCACGTAGTCAGGTTTACAACCAATGAAAAGGAAGAACTAGAACTCTTTATAAGACAACTGCACAGGAAGAAACTCCCTCTTTTCGGAGAGGTCTCTTGGCGAGAGAGTCTAGCTGGCGGAAAGTGGGTAAGGCTCCTAGCTCTGATCTCTTGGGCTTTCACCTTTACATTGGCTCTGTGTTTCTTATTTAATAAGGCGGTTAGTTACATCTACAGTCAAACCTTTTTTTTAATTACATTTTTTAACTGGACAACTGAGACAAAAAGATTAATGATTCAAGACTAGCGAGTCTGAGATATATTTTTAAAATCCTATCATTGAAAATAAACAAGTTAAAAGCAGTGTGTGAGCATCATATTCCAGTAGATAAATAGGCATTAAGTATGGTTTTTTTTTTTCACAAAAAATAAAATATAAGCAGGGCTGAGGACATGGTTCACTTGGAGAGGGCTTGCGAAGCACAGTCAAATCCCTGAGTTCAGACCCCAGCACCAGGACCATAAACCAGGTGTGGTAGCATAGCCTAAAATCCTACTACTGGGAAACCAGAGACAGGAAGAGCAGAGGTTTGAGGTGAGCCTTGGCTATATAGAAATGAAGTATAAGACCCCAAAACAGAACATGATTTGAGAAATTAAAATAATACAGAATAAAGAATATTGGAAAAATAATAGATCATTCTGCCTCACTCATGAGTATATCACAAAATGGCTTTACATACTTCCAAACCAAAAACCTTCTGTTGATAAATCCAAGTTGGTTACTGTCATGAGGATGGTAGGCTAATTCTCCAGGTAGCATTTTGTTAGCTACAAAGGGAACTTAGATTCTCTCTGTAAGAAGGGAATAGGATCTAGACTGAGACCATTCTGGCTCCTCTGGGCTGCAGGCAGAACCAGGAACAGGGTTTGCCTCCATGTTCCAGCCACAGCTTTTAGAGGTGGAACATGAAGACCAGGGGGCTCAGCTCAGGATTGGCAGAAGAGCTTAGAGCAAGGAAAGCTTAAGGGAGAGGAAAACTAGCTAAGAGAAGGAAAAAGGGGAAGCTCGCTCATTTTCATAATATTTAGAGAGCAGGATCATCCTTCTAATCCTTTATGAAACCTATCTTGAATTTTAAATAAATATCGTGAAAAAAATAGCACCATTACAAAAGTATTTGTAATCCAGGTATGGGGCTCTACACTTGTAATCCTAGCTCTCACAATGCTGGGATGGGAAGATGGCAATTTCCATGCCGATCTGGGCTACATAGCAGGTGGTGTCTAAATATTACCAAAAAATAATAATAATAATAATAATAACATTCATAATGTTAGCAAATAATTTATTCAAAATAAATTAAGCGATTTTCATCCTGTGTGAGGTAACCCAAACCCATAAAGACAAACATGGTATGTACTCACTCATAAGTGGATATTAGATGTAAAGTAAAGGATAACCAGGCTACAATTCATAGCCCCAGAGAGGCTAGGTAACAGGGAGGGGCCAAAGAAGGACTCATGAATTTCCCTGGGAAGGGGAAATAGATCTCCTGGGTACGACTGGGGGTGACGGGACGGGGAGTGGGGGAGATGGGAACGTGAGGGATCAGGTTGGGCGTTGGGTAGGTTGGGGATGGGATGAAGGGGGAAGAGCAATGAAAGAGATGTCTTGATTCGGGGAGGGGAGTGCATTTAGGGTTAAGGGAGAAACCTGGTGCCAGGGAAACTCCCAGGAATCCACCAGGATAATCCCAGCAGAGATCCACAGCCAAGCACTGGGCTGAGCTTCAGGAATCCTGTTGAAGAGAGGGAGGAGGATGGTATGAGCCAGAGGTCAAGGTCATGACGGGGAAACCCACGGAGACAGCTGATCTAGGCTCCTGGGAGCACACAGACTCTGGACCAACAATTAGGGAGCCTGCATGGGACCTAGGTCCTCTATGTGACAGTGTTGTGTAACTTGGTCTGCTTGTGGGGCTCCTCCTAGCAATGAGATCAGGGCCTGTTCCTGGCTGGCAGTTGAGCTGGCTTTTGGGAACCTATTCCCCATGCTGGGTTGCCTCCCCTAGCCTTGATGCAGGGAGGAGCTTGGTCCTGCCTCAACTTGATGTGCCATGCTATGTTTACAGCCCACGGGAGACCTGCCCCTTTCTGAATGGGAGTGGATGGGGGCAGGAGACAGGGGTGAGCAGAGAAGAGGGGGGAACGGGAGGAGAGGAGGAAGGGGAAATTGCGGCCAGGGTGGAAAACACATGAAAATTTTTAATTAATAAGAGAAAAATATAAAAAAGAAAAAATAAATTAAGCGAGTTTAAGCATACACTTTAAATGGAGGATATGAAACTCTGGACTCCAGTTTGCTTACGCTGAGTGAAAAGATAAGAGTAAAAACCAAATGCAAATCCACCTATAGTAACAGAAAGCAGATATTTTATTGCCTCCTCTGAGGTTCAGTGGAGATGGGTGCATCACGGAGAACATAGGAACACAAGGAGACCTTTATGAGTCATAGGATGCACCCATTATTTCAGATGCACTATTGGCTTCCCTGATACATCTGCATCAAACCTTTTTTAAAACTGTATACTCTATGTATGTAGAATATGTTACATATTCATTTCCCTCAGTAAAAACAGTTATATGTAAAAAGAATTCCGATGTAAGACTCTTACAGAAATCCACAACTGGCCAATGTTCAGGAAACAGCTGGTTACAGGGAGTCTGTTGTCTATTCTACAATACAGTCCCCACACCTAAGGTCCAAGGAATAGTGCGGGAAGTGGGGAGGGGAAGATTGTAAATCTAGGGGCCCTAGGACATCTGCTGCTACACAGTATCCTATAAACATGACAGGGGAGCTGCAGTCATGAAGCCTCAACAAAATGCTTGCCGAAGTGAGACCTGCATCATGAAAATACCCGTTGATATGCCAATGTGGATGGGGGAAAAATACCTCAAGGTCTCTCCACTAGATGAAGAGTTACAGGCAATCAATGGCTGCTGAGGAAGAGAGAATGCAACTTCTCCAGAAATAACTCTCCTGATAGCCAATTCCAAGTGGCCAGCCCTATAAACACCTACAACAGGCAACCTAAATGTAATTAGTGGGATAAATTTTGTAACATACACATATTTATGAATTTAACATTATAAATTTAATAGTAATGGGGACACAGGAAGAGTTGGGGGTAGAAATGATTCAAGTACTGATATATAAAATTCACAAAATAATTTAAATCAGAAAAAAAATCTAATTTATTACCAAATTAAAATTCTATACCTACTCAATTGATAATTGTTCAGAAAACCCATTTCAAACAACATACAGTCAATTTTCCTGGAAAAAAAGGAATATCATGATAAATTAACACTTAAACATAGTCAAACAAATAATGGAATGTAATTTTTCAATATGACATAATTCATTTGAAATCTGTATCTTGATAAACTAATAATTTAATATTTATATAGATAAGAGGTAAATAGAGTATATAGAAAGATGATAGATTTAAAGATAAGTAAGAAATAGTCTAGCCTTTCTTGTGGCAAAAACTAAATAAATTATTAAAGACACATCTGACATACATTAAAGACTGCCCTCTGATTTAGCAATCTTACTTGGAATTCCAATTCAGTAAATCAAGACGTATGTGTTCTGAGCTTATCTTTATAATTGACATATAGTGCACTTCTAAAAAATTAAAATTTCATTGATTCCAAAAAGCTTCATTTTTTTTTCTTTTTCTCATCTTTCAGCCATTTTGTATGAGAATAGCTAGGCCTTGGAGAAGACAAGCAGTAAGGGACCTGGGGATACAATGGCTTTTCTTTGGTTTTCACATCTATGATCTTCTACTCTGAAATCTCTTTGACTTTGGAGATATGTGCCCTTTTGAACCATGTTTTTGACTGGTCTGCATTTACTTTGTGTACATTAAGTTAGCGTTTTAGAATAAAAGTTGGTATTGATTGTCATTAGTCATTCAGGCATCAGAAGACTTCTTAGTTTCTCAATGTTCTCTTTTTAAGATATTTTAAGATTAAAAGATACAAAACTGATCACACCATCACAGAGACTCCAAATATTGCAGATTTGAGTTTTTACTTAGCTTCATATTAGAGCATGAACCATTCTGGGAATGAGCTTCAATCTCGGAGAAACCCCACAATATTGATAAGCTACTTTAACCATTTAGTCCCTAATGACCATTTAATGCACTCAGAGTGATACATTAAAAGGTTCTCTACCAAATAAAAATGTCCCAGAGTCCCTAAATGGGTTTCAGGCCTTGATCATTCCAGACTAATTAAATAGAAAGGTAGCTAGCAATCTGGATAATTGAGATTGCTAGATAATCCTAAATAAATATAAAATGATGTAATTGTCTGTAAAATTCCAACCATGAGTCTTATAGGCTAGGAGATTTCAAAGCAACTCAAAGCATTTTATCCTGCATCTGTTTTTCCAACAAGAAAACTCAGTTCTTGGCTCAAAGTCCACCTTTCCCTATGAATCATACAGATTTGTTTTCTGGAGAATTTTGTTCATCTAGTTGATTCCCAGTATTTTACATAATTTTGCAATTGAACTTTTTTTTTCTATAGGGGCTCTTTTTGAGGAAACATTTACATATATGTGTATAAGAAATGGGTTCTTTATGTCCAACTTGACCCTTTCTAAGCAGTTTTGGCAAATATTCAGTAATAGTTAAGTGCTAAACAATAATTTCTGTCTGAAAATTTTTAATTCCTTGAGTCAATCCTTATCTTTCTCTTGAATAAAAATTTAAGAGGCATACAATGCTAAAGAAAAGGAATATACCTGCCAGGCATGTTAGTACATGCCTTTAACCCCAACACTGGAGAAGCAGAGGTAGGCAGATCTCTGTGAGTTTGAAACTAGCTTGGTCTACAAAGAGTGATATAGAACATTTCAGGACATCCAGGGCTATGTCTGTATATATATGTGTGTGTGTGTGTGTGTGTGTGTGTGTGTGTGTGTGT
>CABHPP010135026.1:0-26114 GCA_902168425.1 Peromyscus attwateri
GAGGGAAGTCACATCTGGTACCTGGTACAGGGAAGCAAAAGTTTGTGGCCAGGGAAGTCACAGGTTTCAGTGGCAAAGCGACCGCTGTGATTGGGTAAATGGTGCTAAATGAAGCTAAAATGCTTCTCCACATTGGTGTTGACGATCGTTGTTTGTTACTGCAGCCTATGGCCATTTGGAAAATTTTCTGTTCCTGTTGTTCATCCTTTTCCTCATCTGTGTTTTGTAGTGAGAGAGAGACTGCCCCTGCCCCTAAGTTTGCTAACAGCTGTGAGATAGACAAAATGAAAGCACACAAGGGTTTGTTCCCTCATTGGATTTAGAGGACAGACATCTATGCCACCGCCTTCTGGGAGCCTTGTGGGAGAGGAGGGCAGAAAGAACGTAAGAGCAGGAGCAAATGGTAGAGATGCTGGATGTTGTACAGGACTAGCCTCCGAACCAAACAGCCGCCATCTTGAGCTCAGTTGTGCCTGTTTGCAGATAATGATCATCCCAGCTGCACTCGTTGACGAGTTGCATCGGCTCGCAGAGGAGTGAGGAGGGTCAGGAGACTCACCCAAGTACCCAGTCACTCCCTACCACCTGCTGTATGTAACTTTGCCCTTGCTGTACAAGGCCTCTGGAAAGGGGCTAGAGTCCATAGTAGGAGGGGAAAGAGATTAGGGTAGGGAGGGCTCCATCAGTGCCGTGATGGGAAAATCCTCTCCACGGGATAGAGTTCTGGTGTGGCTTTGGGGGACACACACACACACACACACACACACACACACACACACACACACCTGTGCTCAATAAGGAAGCCCAATAAACTCATCAGTTCCCCAGGGTGAACTTTCATGGAATGACGCTTTGGTATGTCCTTGAGATCTCAGATGGGAGGTAGACATCCTTTGGGTCCCCCACAGGAACTTTAACAGCATCTGCTAAATTAACACATTACAAAAATTTCGTCTAATAATTAAGATATTCTTAAATCCAATACGGAGGCTGATAATATAAATGCCCTACCAAGGAGACTAAAGATAGTCTGCCACAATCTGGGCCCTGGATCTTCCGCATTCCATCTCTCCACAGTCACGGAGTTCTAACAAGTACATGGGAGTGTCACCACATGCTGCTTCGGGGCACTTCAGCTCACCTTGATGAAGAAGGGAAAATAGCTGTGTAGTCCTGTGATACAGACTCCGCTTTTTAATGAGCGGATGTCTCTGCACTGTGAATTTAAGTGTTTCTCAGCTCTCCTTTGCCCTTAGGCAGGACAGGGCAGAAAAAAATACCCTTAGATTGTGTATTTTCCTTCATTCGGTTCTGCTGTGTGCTGAGCAGATCGCAGGAGTTTAGATTTTATTAAATGGCCATTCCTTGTGGAATGATTGTACTCTGGGGCATTTCAACGTGACTTCTCCCTTCCCCCAGAAGCCAAGGGATTTTCCTCTGGTATTTACAGTGAGGATCTTGGTGGCATTCCTGGAGGTAAAGGAGAAAAGCATGGGCCCTGGGCTTCCTTAATTGAGTTCCCTGAAGGTTGTCGGTTTGAACTATAATTTTTATCTCATTGGACAATTGTATGAATGTATATAAACAGCATTACGGTAACTCTCACCCCATTACCCTCTCCTGTCTCCCTCCAAGCACCAACATCAATTCTCCTCTTCCCTGCTGGGGACCAGCCTCAGCAGTTTCGGGGTCTGAAGGACAGGATACCTGGAAGGCATAGAAACGACTCAGAGACCGTGCTCATGCAAGCTGACAGGTCACTTCCGGCATCTGCAGTTGCTAAGCAGCTTTTTGCTACAGTTTCTTTAGCTTCTGCTTTTGCCTTGGTAACCTCAGTCTTTTATTTCCCTACAAGTCCCTTTCTCACAGTCACGACATTTTGTTCTGTTTTGGAAGCCTCTGAGTTTATCCAGGGTCCCCCTGTGATCATGAGTCTGGACCTGTCCATTGGACATATGTCCTTACCCATCCTCCACCCACGTTCCAGTGTAGAAAGAACTGAAAACATTTGACTGTCCCTCCCCTAGGATCCACCAGTAGTTTATAGTTCATCCTGGAAGACAGTCAGCCTCTCCCAGTCTATGACTAACTAACGGCAGGCCCAATCTCCTGCAGGCTGGTGGTTTAGTCACCTAGAGCCTCTAACAACTCATCAGTTCCTGTTACAGATTTCTCACCCTGTGGCTGCTCCCTTTACTCTTCGGTAAGTTTTCAGTCCCTCTATTTGCTTGTCTCTTTGAGACCAACTGGCTGGCCCTGTCCTCAGTTCTTTTCGTGGATCCCTAAAGAGCTGCTGACTTTTCGGTCTGTTCAGCTCCTTTCTTTTTAGGAAGAAGAAGTAACTTCAAAGGGCCATAGAAAAACCACAAGCCGGAAGTCTCCCTATTGACCTTAAACAAAAATCATTATATTTGGTATTGTAGTTAATCCCTACTGTAAGTAGGGACAATCGGCCAGTCTCAGTGCAGCTTCCCAGTTCAGGGAATTGGCTCCTTATTTATTCTGTACCATCAGACCCAGCCTAGTAAGCAAAGTGCTCCACCACTGACCCCCCGACTGTCATTCCCTTCTAACTTCTTCCCTCTGTGGGAACAGTACTTTCTCTGCCAGGAACCTCTTTTCTTTCACGGCTGTTGGTGTTGGTTTTGGTGTTCTGTTTCTTCAAGTCCTTCTCCCAAACACTTTGGCGTTCTCCCCCGCCCCCCTTGACACGATGCATTCTTGCATTTGAGCCAGGACAATATCTTAAACAGTTGTATAACTTTTTGTTATATATAATTATGATGATTTACGTGTTTGATGGCACCAATTGATATGTTAACATCGAAGTGGCCATTGCATAAGAATTCCTCTTCTATTTTAATACTGAACTTAATATCCTAAAAAAACCTGAAAATCAATCATTTTAAGCATCTAACACTTATTAAATAACCTTTTAAAAGTAGACTATAATTTCAGTTCTAATGTGATCTCATCTGTCAAACAATTTATGTAACTTAAAGGCAAGAAAATATTTTTGCAGGTTAATGAGAAAACACTGTCTCATCATAAAACCCCAACACTGGACTATCAATGATTTCTGTACCGCTGCTTCTGATTCTGTCATAGAGATAAAGTAATGTGTTGTAGAATATTATTTCAAGATGTGTTACTTTTGTTTATGCTCTGGAACGTTTGTTTAATGACGCAAAGATGTGTTTGATTAAATAAAATGAACCTGGGCTGAGTCCGAGTCAGCAACTAGCTGACAGGAAGTGGTAGGGGAGAGCCAGGTGGAGAAGGGTTTATAAGGAGGGCCAGGAGAAAGGTGGGGCTTTTTGGAGGACTCGACCAAGGAGAGGAGGTGAGCTACTTGCTATTCAGCCTCTCTGAAGAGCAGAATTCCACTTTAACCTTTGGATCAGTTGTGAGTTCTTTAGAGGGAGAGAGGTTTAGTTGAGTTCCCTTTGTAGCTTTGCAAGAGCTGGAGGGAGCCCTTGCAGCCAAACCGCTGCTGGTAGCTGTGGCGTTGTGGTTGCTGATTCAGACAGCTGTGCTTAAAAGGCAGCAACCATTTAAAAAAGGACAACAGTGTTGTCTTGGGGCTTGGGGTTTTTTTGTTTGTTTGTTTGGTCTTTGTGTGTGTGTTTACCTCCCTGAGTCCTGAGTGGAACCCAAGAAAACCTTTTTTCTAAGTAGATCCGGTGCTATGTTATCCTCTCCATTCTGCCATAAGGAAGTATTACCCCCACTCTCCAAATCAGAACTAGGTACAGTGTTTACTAGAATTACCAAAGTACAACAAGCTGGATGACCAACAAGTGTTAGTCTAGCTCTCATTTCTGGAGACTAGAACCCTAAAGTCAAGGTCTTGGCCAGACTCTGCTCCTCCCAGAGTCTCAAAGAGGATGCTCCTTGCACTGGGCCAGCTGCTGCTGGCCCCAGGAACTACTTGCCTCACGGCAAACAAGCCCATTCTCTGTCTCCATCTTCCCATGACCCCTTCCTCCTGTGTCTGTTTCCCTATGGCTCTCCTCCAGTCTCGGTCTCTCTCTCTCTCGGTCTCTCTCTCTCGGTCTCTCTCTCTCTCTCTCGGTCTCTCTCTCTCTCTCTCTCTCTCTCTCTGTGTGTGTGTGTATGTGTGTGTGTCCGTGTGTGTGTCCGTGTGTGTGTGTCCCCGTGTCCCCCTCTCTCTCTCGTGTCTGTACTCCTAAGGAGAGCAGTTATACTGGGTAAAGCAACCTAAATAGCCTCCTTTTAACTCCATTGCGCCTGCAAGGACCTCATCTTTCTTCGTTAGAAGAGATGAGAATCTCAACATTTTGGAAGTTGTGCCGGTTAGTTTTATCCAGTTGACACAAATTAGAGACGCCTCGAAAGAGGAACCCTCAGCTGAGGAATTGCCTCCATCAGATTTGCCTGTGTGCATGCCTGCGGAGGTGTTTTCCTGATAATGATTGATGTGGGCGGGCAGGCCCACCCCCCCACCCCTTGACAGGTGTTCCTGGGTTATATAAGAAGTCAAGCTGAGCGAGACAGTAGTAAGCAGCATTTCTCTCTGGTCTCTGCTTCAATTTGGGGTCTCCAGGTTTCTACTTTGTCATCTCTGGGTGATAAAGTGTAAGCTGTATGACGAAAATGGTGCTTTCATACCCAAATTGCTTCTTGGTCATGGTGTTTATCACAGGAACAGAGGGTCATAACTCAACCCGAACAATGGGGTTTAGCGCCGGATGTTGGCGTCTCTCTGTATAACTGTTCTGGAAACTGTCTCTGTTGTATCCCTACTCTGATAAGCACCATTCTTTCCTTTTGTATGTCTGCAGTGAGCCAGGTGACCCTGGGATTAAAAAAAACATGAGTAGAAAGGCCACATGCTGGTAATCAAGAAGCAAGGATACTTGGAGAGCTTAAAATGCTGCTGGTATCATATTCCTGCTTTACTGGTTCTGGATTGCCCTTGGCAGTCTTCGGACTTCCGCACTGAGAAAAAACGCCCTGTCATTTAGCCACAGTGGCTAAGTTTTTGTACAACTACCACATTTTTTTTCCCTTTGAAAACAACTTCCAAAGAGTGAAACTGAAATGGACCAGCCTGTGCTTTGAAGACAGACGGTCTTGTTAGTGTTTCAAGTATGCCCTGGGTTTAACTTCCTATGCAACCCTTCTAAAGTCAATCATGATATTAGCAGTTTAATATGGCATGTCCTAGGAGCTCTGAAGAAGCAAGTGACAGCTTTTTAAAAATAATTAGTATATATTTCAATTCTCCCCACCCCACCCACCCCCCCGCAACACAAACTCAGTACAATTTTGACTATGCATTTATTATGTATAGCTTTTATTATGTTGAGGTATGATCTTTCTACGTCTAATTTGCTCATGGATTTTATCATGAAGGAAAGTTGGATTTTAACAAACCCCTTGTCTGTGTCTATTGAGACTGGATTGTGTCCATTCAGTTAATGTGCTGTACTGTGTTAAGTCATTCTTGCATCCCTAAAATGAAACCAACTCGATCATGTTGTATTCCTTTTTGATATTTTACTGAATTTGATCTGATAATAATGATGCTAAGAATTTTGGCATCGACTCTTATCAGGGATATTGGTCTATTGCAACAGTACTCCACCTACAGGTCACAACCCTTTTGGAAGACAAAGGACCCTTTCACAGGGGTCACCTAAGACCATTGAAAAACACAGATATTTTATATTGCAATTCATAACTGTATCAAAATTACAGTTATGAAGTAGCAATGGAAATAATTTTACGGTTGGTGGTCAGCACATGAGGAACCGTCCTGGTACCAAGGTCTAAAAGCCATTGCTACTATGAAAAGAGACAACTTGGGTTTACTTCCTTTCTTTCATCTTCTGTGTGAACTTGGCCTAGTTCTCCTGCCCTTGGATTCTTCATCCAAAATGTACCTATCATGGGGTGTGGTTGGTGAGTACCTGAAATGCCAGCACTTAGAGGAGGAGACAGGGGGATCAAGAGCTCAAAGTCATCCTTGGCTACATAGCATGTTCAAGACTAGCTTATCTCAAGAAAGTAAAATAAAAATAGGTAAACATTGTGAAAATATAATGTACCTGTGTGATTCCAGGGTAACAAGGAAGCAAACCTTAATAGACTATGTCAGGCTATAGTGTCATGAAAAATACAAGGCTGCTGGTCATGATGACCTGGCAGGAGATGGCTGTCCCATCTTTTAAGTCAGTGGAATATTCTACCATAAACCCGTTTAGTCTTCCTTAGTCTTAGGTAAGGCCAAATCCAAAGAACTGAAAAGACATGAGTGTGTAGCTAAACCGTTCAAGAGAAAGAGGAAGTTGTGTTACCATGGTAACCACAACGGCGGCTCACACCCTGTCCACAGGAGCGCTGATTTCCCTGTAGTTCTCCATCTGTGCAGTGGTCTTCTCGGCTGCTAGGAATTTGGTAACATAACTGCCGAGGCATAAGTCTTTCCCCAGTAGATTTCACTGGAGAAGCTTGACAGAGCACACAGGCAGATTCTCTTCTTACAGAGACAGGAAACCTCCGATGCTTCTGTGAAACCTAGTTACTCGTATTTCAGCTTCAAAGCATACATGTAGAAGTGAGAAATATGAGAGAATATGAGCCCTTTTTAAAATACCTGAAACATACCAGTGCTATGGAAAGTTTAAAATATATTTGCCGTAATTATAGCCATGTGTTTGAGAGTGTAGGAGTGCATGATATTCACTCTCGGCATTATCATAGTTTGAAAAAGAAAGGTCTCCGCGGGCTCGTGAATTGGGGTGTAATAGCCAATTCATAGGTTTCGGGAAACTTATTCGTTCATAAGAAAATTATTGGGGAGTATGAAAAGTAGGAAATGGGGCCTAGCTGGAGGAAGGAAGTCATTAGAGCCATGCCCAGGAAAGATGCATTTTGTCCCCTGGCCCCTCCCCCTCGCTCTCCGCTTCCTACAGTCATGCAGTATGTAACACTGTTGCTCTACACATGCACCACCTTACCCTGGCCTAGAAACAACGATGGACTGAAGCCCTAAACTAAAATCTCTTCTTTGAGGTATCTTCCTGGGAATCAATCTTGTCACAGCAATGAAAAACTTGGCTGATGCAATTACTTTCAAATTCCTTTTTTTTTTAAGCCACTGCTGTGTTCTGGTGTGAGCACAGTTGATCCTGGCACTCGTCATGTTGACTGGGGAGCTCTTTTCCTTAGTATATAACACCACAAATCAAAGGGCAAATGTGGAAGTTCCAGGTCAGATCCATCTTTGGAAAAACTGTACCCCAAGATCAGCTCAAGTTTTAGGAAGTGATAAGCTAGAGTCTAGCATGCAAAAGGAAGAATGGGGAGGTACTGAGCGTTGACAAAACTTCACTAAACTGTCCAGGACAGGCTAAGCACCCATCTGTGCTAGTCCTTACCCTTTGCCCTTTGCTAGACCTGCTAGATCAGCTTTAGCAAAAAATGCTTTTATGGCAGTTTCACGAGTGTATCATCTCTCCTATCTTGATATCTGAACTTTCAATCTTTATCAGCAATGTTAACTCAGTCTTAACAGAAATCTGCGGTCCCCTTGATGTCCTCTACTTGATAACTATAACTCCTCAGGTGTCTTTATTATATTTGAAACTGAGCTCAGTTCTATACTGAAATTTCTTTTTCTCTAGTAGTTCCAAAATAAAAGTTATTCTGGCCTCTTGCATTATCTCACTCTAGTGTTATCTTACAATATGGAAAACCATATATACATATATATAAAGTCATCCTGATAGGCACATACTAATGATAATATAAATTAGTATAAGTTCTAAAGGTAATTGCACATAATTCTCTCTATATAAAGATTTCCACAGCATTATTTATGGAAAAAATCTGAATATTCATATGTATGTCTATATGTTATAGTATGAAAATTATGATTCATTTGTAGAAAATACAGCTCATGAAGTATTTATGAAGAGTTACAATATCCAATAGCTTTCTTATGAAACTGACTATGGAAAAATGATACAATATGCATAAAATTATGGCCTCAATGAAATCTCTGAATGTGCAGATTGTATTTCTTTAAAACACACAGATGTGTGTTCAAATGTACATACACACATGACTGAAAGAACAGCAGTATGTTAGAGAATCTTGCTGGGTATGGTAGCTCATACCTTTAATCCCAGTACTGGGGAGGTAGAGGTGGGTGGAACTCTGAGTTTGACGCCAGCCTGGTCTGTTTAGTAAGCTCCAGGACAACCAGGGCTACAGACTAGAGAGACCCTGTCTCAAAACAAAAATTAGAGGCCAGGTGTGGTAGCTCACACCTGTAATCTCGGCACTTGAGAGGCTGAGACCAGAGGATCACAAAGTTGAGGACAGCCTAGGCTAGAGAGTAAGACCTTGCATCAAACAGGGAAACCCCAAAGCCAGAATTCCTGGTTATAAAGATGAACTACCCAACTTGAAATGGTGCTTATTAAAGGAAAGTCTCTGGGGCAGTGGTTCTCAATCTTCCTAATGCTGCACTCTTTAATACAGCTCCTAATGTTGTGGTGACCCCCAACCATATAATTATATTTATTGCTGCTTCATAACTAATTTTGCTACTGTTATGAATCATAATGTAAACATACGCGTGTTCTGATGGTTTTAGGAGACCCCTGTGAAAGGGTCATCTGAATGGGGGGGTCACGACCCATAAGTTGAGAACCAGCATGCTGGAGGCTTTTGAAGCCTAGGTGTTTCCAGAATCTAATTAGAGAGGGTAAGGGTATAGTGGGTCCTATGTCATTTCTCCTCTACCCTCTCATGCGGGGACAGTCATGATACAGGGGGTACCAGTATCCTTTTATCTGTGTACAGGTTTATCACGCCGTGTCTGTGTGTTAATGTGGGTATAACTCCAAAAAACAGCGTTTATTTTCTTATTACACAATGTAGTATATCTGCAGTGTTAAAAATACTGAAAACCTGAAACAAAATTTGCTGAAAGCCAGGCGGCGGCGGCGGCGGCGGCGCATGCCTTTAATCCCAGCACTGAGGAGGCAGAGCCAGGCGGATCTCTGTGAGTTCAAGGCCAGCCTGGAATACAGAGTGAGATCCAGGACAGGCACCAAAACTACACAGGGAAACCCTGTTTCGAAAAACCAAAAAAGAATTTGCTGAAACGGCACTGTGGTAAAAGACTGAAGTCAAGGAGTGGAGGGAACCCGACCCCCACCCCCTTCGTACCCCCCACAACCCCGTAAACCTTCCGAGAACTGCAAGCGCTCATTTCCGCTCTTCTGTGGTAAACCACTTCTGGACTTCGGCTGCAGAAAGGCAACATGACTAGAGAAGGTGGGGGTGGGGCCTGAGGGGTTCAGTTGCTCCGAATAGTAACAAAGAAAATGGCCTCTGAAGGCACTTTCCTTTTTGAAGATTAGTTCTAGGAGACTGGAGAAAACGCCAATTGATCATTTGGGTCTTGGGCTCGCTAGGTTTTTGTTAACTTTGACACAAACGGGGGTCACCAGGGAAGAGAACCTCGGGTAAAGAACTGCACCCACCAGACTGGCCTGTTGGCAAGTCCATGGGGCATATTTTTGATTCATAATTGACACGGGAGGGTCCAGCCCACTGTGGGCAGTGCCAACCCCTAGGCAGACGGTCCTGGGGACCGTAAGAAAGTGAGCTGAGCAAGCCTGTAAGCAGTAGTTCTCAGTTTCTGCCTCGGTTCCTGCCTCCAGGTTAGTGCTGGAGTTCCTGCCCAGACTTCCCTCACTGATTGGGTGTGGTGTGGAGTTATAAACCCTTTCCCTCCCCCAAGTTGTGCCGACCCATGTTTGATCACATTAACGGAAAGAAAAGTAGGGCCAATTTCAAGATGATAGCGTTCACTCTTGGGAGCTGCGTGGGTGTGGGTGTGGTGTGTGTGTGCAACGGGGGTGCTCAAGCAACCACTAAATTTGCTCATGTGGCAGGTTATGTTTCTTGTTCTGTGTTCAAAACCCAGACTAACAAGAGCCCGAGGATGGAAAGTAAGCTACAAGGAAGAGCCTACTCACTGCTAATGATTAGCACAGCTATCCAAATGCTGCTTCTGCGCCTCAGCCGAGAAAATGCTTAGTCTTTATTGAGAGTGGAATGCTACCAGAAACAGAGTATCCTAGACAGAATTTGAGATTGTACGTGTCTAGCAAGGCCATTTGCTTAGGTAGCGATAGCAATGCTGCCATAAGTTTCCTGTCTTTTACTTAATCCTCACCTATCTGAATCTAGACTCGGGGCGGGGGACGACACTGCTAGATCAGTGGTTCTCAACCTGTGGGTCGTGACCCCTTTGGCAACCCTCTCTCTCCCATAATATTTACATTACAATTCATAACCGGTATCAAAATTACAGTTCTGGTGTAGCAATGAAAATCATTTTATGGTTGGGAGTCAGCACAACATGAGGTGGCAGCATTAGGAAGATTGAGAACCAGTGTGCTAAGTGAAAGCTGTTATCTCTGCCCTCCCCATGTATCCTCTCCTGTTGACCCCACACCTTTCTGTGCACCCCGTTCAGGTCAACAGCCTGTACTGTAATTGCTCTTAAACTCATCTCATAGCTCCTTTCATGGTTAGACCCATAATTGTTTTTAGCAGCTTTATATCATTAACCCTAATACACACAGCAGGAGTTTAATGTATTGAATTAAGGTTTGTTTGATCTTCCCAAACCTCTATGATCAAGGAGACAGAAATATCCCCCATCAGCCTCACTTAATAGGTTTCTAAGAACTTAGAGTATGCTAAGCTGTTTAAGGTCTCACAGCCAGTCGCTGGTCACAAACAGGAAAGAAACTAAAACACCCCGCCACACCCTTCCCCCTCCCTCCTTCACCAAGCATGCCTGGGTGTGTGCATCTCACAATTCCACCTTTGAATTTTGCATAAAGTCATGATGCTAACCAGGCACAATAGTCCCCTCTTACTTCAGTCGCTCGTGGTCAACCACTATCTAAAAATATTACATAGAAAATTCTAGAATCAAACAATTCATAGGTTTTAAATTGTGCACTGTTCTGAAGGATGTGGTGAAATTTTGTGCCTCGGCAAATTATTCTGTACTGAAAGTCACCCCACCTTTGTTCAGAACATAGTATATACATACTGTGGTTTTGGTCACTGGTCATTGGTCACTTAATAACCTAGTAACAGTTTATTTTTTTCAGATAAACTTTAAGTATTGCTGTCCATGTCCTAGAAACCTTTATTTTACTTAATAATGGCCCCACTGCATATAGTGGTGATTCTGGCAAGTTTATCAGTAAATACCCTTGATTGTTTAAGTTGATTATTATTATCCCTTACTGTGCATAAGCTGTGACTTCAACTTTACCATTATGTGTAGGAAAGTAGTCTGTACAGAGCACTCATTCAGACACTCACTGATAGAGCAGAGACCATTGTATTCCCACCACAGTTTGCACATAGGAGTCCAACAAAAAGGTTTTACAAAAACATTTGCAAGCCTTTTGGTGGAGAGGTGAGATGGTCATCTTGGCTGTCAAATTGACTCCATCTGGAATCAACAAAACCCCAAGCAGTTGGGCACTCCGGGGAGGGGATTTTTTTTTTTAATCAGATCAGTTGAAGTAGGACAAGTCACCCTAAACCTGAGCCAAGCCTTCTCATAGCAGCTTACATAAAAGGACCTGAAAAAAAGTTGCTTTTTGCCTGCTTGCCCACCGTCTCACTGGTAAGTTCTCTCATTTCCTGTTGCTGTGGTTGGTGTTAAACTCAGCCTCTTCAAGACTGTAGACAGAAGACCAGCAGCTCTTCGGGAATACTCCAGGGCTCCCACTCCATATTTGACTGCTGAGACATCCTGCCTCAGAGACTGAACAACTACCAGATTCTCAGGCTTCCTGGCAAGAGACAATCATTGTGGGACCCCCCTCAGACCACATCCTCTAAGCCAGTCTAATAAATCCCCTTTTAATACATGCCTTCTGTCATTCCTGTTCCTTTAGAGAGGCCTGACTAATACAGGACTTATTTCTGAAGACCACAGAAATTCCTTTGGGAGTATCTCCCATCTCAAAGCCTAACACTCTGTGTTCTATAGCTGCTGTGTCATCAAGAAGCACCGACGAGACAGGGTGAAGAGCAAAATGAGCTGCAAGCCATATATGAAGAAACCCAGTGTGTAAGTTTCATAACAAATTCACGTTCTGCTTTCAGGCTTCTCAAGCTGACGTTGACTGTGCTTTGCAAAGTTGGCCATAACGAAGCAGAGGGCTGAAGATGTAGTTCAGTGGCAGAGCCCATGCCTAGCACAAACGACCCTGGGTTCAACCTCCAGCACAGGAAGAAGAAAAAAGTCTGAAAGCTGAGAGAACCAAGCATCCTGTCAGAACGCCGGGGTTCTTGTGTTCTAGGTCCATCCGCAGCCAGAGGGATCATGCAGGCCCTCCTTGCTGTGATGGCCTGGTTGGCTTCTTCCGTTTCTAGTGCTTCGTATACAGCAAGTACTTTGCCAGATATAACAGATGAGGATTTCATCAAAAAATGTGTTCAAATTCACAACCAGTTCCGGTCAAAAGTGAATCCAACAGCCAGGAATATGCTGTACATGGTGAGTGCACCAGCAGTATTTGTAGCACATGTCAGTCAGAAGCAGCTTGCCTGCATTAAGCTGGGTGTGAATTCTGGGTCTTCCTGAATGGTTTTTGTTTGTTTGTTTGTTTTGCTTGTAATGATTGTGTCCATGTGATCAGAACCCACACGGTGGAGCTTTTCCTGGGCTCTGTCTTAAGCAATGCCCCAGCCATGATTTGGTTCTTTCAGCACACTTCCTTTCCCCAGCCACGAGACGTCTCCTCGTGGTCACTTTATTTCCTGTTAATATTTGTGAGCTTTCGTTTTGTGTCTTAAGGTTTCATTTTTTATCATCATGTTCTGTATAAAATAACGGGGTTTTGTTATGATAACTTCATACAATGTGCTTTGATTATACTCATCCCATTGCCCTTTTGGCCTTTTGGTCCTCTGATCCCATTCCTCTTCCATTTCTGTGTGGTCTTTGTTTTTCTCTGGACTTCACATACAAGGGGGATATGGTACCTACCATTTGGAGTCTGCTTTATTTTACTTAACATGATGAGCTCCAATCCATCCACCCACTTTCCTGCAAATGTTTCTGTGACTCAATGATACTCCACAGTATGTGCATATAAACACATACATACGCACACACATATTTTCTTTATCCTTTCATCTATTTGTGAACAATTAGATGTAATCTATAGCTTGGATATTGTAAATAGTGCTGCAATAAACATGGATATACAGATATCTCTGAAGTGTGCTGACTCCGATTCCTGGAGATCTATGCCAGAAAATGTTATAGCTGAATCACATGTTAGTATTACATTTATATTTTTTGGTGAACCTATATATGGATTTTCATAGTGGCTGAACTAGTTTACATTCCTATCAGCAGCATATTAGGGTTTCTTCTCCATCCATGTCTCTATGCCATTTATTTTCTTAATTAGATATTATCCAGACTAAGGTAAGATGTGATCTTCGTGTTCTTTCTATTTGCATCCTAGTGGCTAAGGATGTTGAGCTGTGCTACTTTTTTTCCTTTTATCTTTTTGAGATATAGTCTCACCAATCCTGGCTAGCCTGGGAACTTGATATGTAGATGAGGCTGGCCTCGAACTCTCTGCATCCCACCCTCAGAGATGTAATTAAAGGCATGGACCATCACAGCCAATTTTTCTCCCATTCTTGAGGCTGTCACTTCTCTCTGGTAATGCTTCTGCTGTGCCCATGGTGGTTTTTGTTTGTTTGTTTTTGTTTGTTTTTTCGAGACAGGGTTTCTCTGTGGTGTTTTGGTGCCTGTCCTCGATCTCGCTCTGTAGACCAGGCTGGCTTCGAACTCACAGAGATCCACTTGGCTCTGCCTCCCGAGTGCTGGGATTAAAGGTGTGCGCCACCACCATCCAGCGTGCCCATGGTTTTTAACCGATACAGTCCCACTTGTCAGGACTGTTGTTACTTACCATTACTTCCTGAGCTACCGAAGCCCTATTCAGAAAATTACGGCCTATGCCTCATATATTGAAATCTTAGCCAAAGTAATTGGTCAAAAGAGAAAGAAAGAAAAGCTATAGATAGAAAAAGAGGAAGCGAAATGGAGACATTGGCTGTGGCAGTTTCGGGTCTCATATTAAGGTTTGTAATACGTTCTATCTAACTTGTTCTTTTTACACACTGTAAGAACCCGGTTTCGTACTTCCGCGCGTGCATGCATATCCAGTTTCCCGGCATCATTTGTCTAGCGCCCTCTTACGTTCGTCTCCTTTCTGACCGCACTTTATATTTTTGAAGTCCAGATGGACAATTCCTCTAGCACTGTTTGTTATTTTTGCTCAGACGTCCTTTGGCGTATGGAGTCCTTTGTGTTTCTGTGCTCATTTTCTGGTTTTTTTTTTTTTCTTTAGCTTTAAGGGAGAAAGCATTAGCAGTGAAGTGAATCTGTAAACATCTTTCAACTGTACTGCTGTTTGAAAATATCCAACTCCACGAGCATGAACAGCCTTCCCATTCTCTAGAGCAGCGGTTCTCAGCCTTCCTAATGCTGCCACCCTTTAATACACTTCTTCATGTTGGGGTGACTCACAACCATAAAATATTATTATTATTATTATTATTATTATTATTATTATTATTATGGTTTTTGGTTTTTTCAAGACAGGGTTCCTCTGTGTAGCTTTGCGCCTTTCCTGGAACTCACTTTGTAGACCAGGCTGGCCTCGAAATCACAGAGATCCACCTGGCTCTGCCTCCCAAGTGCTGGGATTAAAGGCGTGTGCCACCGCCGCCGCCCAGCCCCATAAAATTATTTTTGTTGCTACTTCATAACTGTAATTTTGCTACTGCCATGAATCGTAATGTAAATATCTGATATGCGGGATATCTTGATATGCGACCCCTGTGAAAGGGTCGTTCATCCCCTGAAGGGGTCTCGACCCAGAGGTTGAGAACCACTGCTCCAGTGTTCTCTTCAGTGTTTGGTTTTCATTGTAGAGGTATTTCACCCCCTTGGTAAGGTTTATTCCTACATATGTTATTGCTGGAGGACTATCAGAATGGAGCTATTTTGGAGGGTGTGTGTGTGTGTGTGTGTGTGTGTGTGTAAGCACATTCACTACTTTATACAGAAACAACCACGTGTCACATGCTGATCTTTATTGCCCTGAAGCTGCCATGTGTTGCCTGCTGATCTTTATTTACCCTGCTGCTTCACCAGACTTGTTCACCTCTTAGGGCTTCTCGTGATAAGTCTCTATCACCTGCAGGCAGAGATGTTTCTGCTTCTGCTCTCCTAGTCATATTCTCTGACCTGATGACTTCATAGTCTCGCCCTCGCTAGCAGGTCGAGACTAGTTGGTTATCGCTGTAGGCTGTGGCTCCTCCTCAATTCTTGTCATCCCACTTTACCTGCCCCTTGGGCTGCCACTCCAGAAGGAACTGGAATCTGGTAGTACAGTAAGTAGTAAGCTAGTCCCCACTGGTCTACAGATCTAAATGAACAGGGGGAAGGCCTTGTGTTGTTACAATTTTGAGGAAGAGATTTCTTTCTTGACTCCTATGCTGTTTATTTTTCAGTCTTGGGACTCAGGACTAGCCCGAATTGCAAAAGCATGGGCAAAATCTTGTCGATTTGCACACAACCCACAGCTGAAATCACGGCTGCACCCAAACTTCACTGTAGTGGGGGAAAATATCTGGACCGGATCTTTATTCCTCTTTTCGGCATCTTCAGCCATCTCAGACTGGTACAATGAAATCAAGTACTATGACTTCAGCACTAGGAGATGCACAAACGTCTGTGGCCATTACACTCAGGTAAATACTTCCCTGTGATCACTTGGAATCACCTTTTTAAATGTGAAGAGGGAACTGAACTTGGTGTTGAGGAAATATGTAGTGAGCTAGTATGATTATACATATGAGAGGAAAACGTACTTGGAGACACTAGTTACATGGATAAAGTCACACAAGAGCCATCTGTCTACGCAGTACTACTCATGTGAGATAACCTGCATACCTTATATTACTTAAAGCCTTGCAATGTATCTGAGAAGTGAACTGGAACTCTCTTCTCACTAGCTAAGTGGCTTTAGGGAAACATCGTAAACTCTTCTTAACTCAATTTGTTGACGTATGGTTGATACATGGATGGTAGAACCTCCCTTCTGTGTTTGTGGTAGGAACCGAATGAGCCTTTCGGCTTAGAAAGGTAAACACTGTGCTCACTTACAAAATGGTTGTCAAGAGTTATATCATCCTAAACTCGGGAATTTCTGAACATTCTCCCATGATGAGGTCCTCCTTCTGCAGGGCGGATGGAACATGGCAGTCTACTGAAGAGGTTAGGACCACGAAATTTGGTCTCATATCTGTATGAGACATAGATAGGATATCAGAAATTAGTTTTCTCATGTTCCAAGTATTAGCTCTCCTTTTTCTTCCTGGATGTAAAGGGGTAACTTACAAATTGAGGGACGTTTCTGCTGTCTCAAGTCTGTGTGACATGAACTTGAATCTCTCCTCTTGTTCTGACTCCCAGGGATCAGGGAGATATAAGTATGGCTAACAAGTCTGTTATAAAGTGAACTGTCTTCTGAGTGCCACATATTTTGAGGCTCAGCTCTTTAAAATTCAAAGTAACAGGCTTATTCCTATGCATTGTACACCTTCTATACCTGGTTAATTTATCCTAAAGTCTTTTTTTTTTTTCATTTGACAAATTCCATGTTCAAGAACCAAGTCACACACCTCTTGCAGTGTGGAACATTGTGTGAGCCCTTGGCTGTATAGTTTCTGTATCCTCTTTGCTCCTATGGCTGGTGGCAGTTGCTCTGAATTGTACTAGCCATGCACATGCATGTCTCCCAAAGTTGCACACATGTGTCCCCCCAAATCAGAGGGAGCTAGCCTGAGAGCCAGAAACCATTTCCAATCATATCCTGCCTTCCTTGCCTGCTCCAGTTTCTCCTTACTCACACCTCTGAGATTGTAAGCCCATCAAGTATCAGCATATAAGCTAATATCTCAGAGTGTGCTGTGGAGAAATCTGAACCAACACTTGTTGGTAAGTACTGAGCAAAGATTAGAGCCCAGGATCTAGTTTTCTAATAAATCATGTTGGAAGAGGATACTGATATATCTTGGCTACTATTCCTGTTTCATCCTTTGAAGAGACCTTGGTGGGAGTTTCAGGACAATTCAGTCACTTCAGCTTCCTGCTGGACAGTTACCTAAAGTGAGGATCGTAACGTCTATTTACCCTGATCTTTTTGAAAATCAAGTTGTTTCCATATGTTGCCCAATGACAGCTGGTACACAGTACAGGTCACACGGTCAGATTGATTATCTCTCTGTGAACAGTCAATATTTCTTGTCATGCTAATTCAACACTTTACCTTTATGTTCACTGGGGACAGACTGGCAAGTTTTCATTTTTGTTTAGAGGATTCACTGGTGGGAAAGTTCCAGATTAAATTTGGATCTGAGTTCATATTCCCACCCTGACACTGTGTAACCCCGGCTTGCCTCTTTGACTACCAGGTAAAGATAACAATAGGACAAACTCTGTGGCCCAGGCTGGCCTGAGATTCAGTATGTAGCCCAGGTAGGCCTTGATGTCACAGTGAGATTTCTGTTTCAGCTTCCCAAGTCCTGGGGTTAGAGATGGGAGGTGCCATATCCATTTAAACTCAACTTTGAAAACTGTTAGAGTTGAGATCGTCAAGGTCTCCTAAAGGCCTGATGCATTGTTGGGATGTGTCGAAAGCTTTTCTTAGGTGGGGTCCAGGCAAAGGAAGATAGGTCATGGGGAAGTCATTTGAAAGGGGTATTGGGACTTTATCCTCCGTGTTCTCTCTTTGGTTTCCTGGACATTACAAGGTGGGACTAGTTTCCATGACCCTCATCACAGACCTAAAGGCAATGATGACAGCTGACTGCATACTGGAATCTTGACCTAGAACTTGCCTTTCTTCTGATATTTTGCCTCAGTGACTAATAGCTAACACACCAACTGAAGCATACTGTGCATGCTAAGCAATATCTGCACATTTCTGAAAAAGCGCAGGTGACCCAAAGATGAAGGAAATTTGAAAACACTACGGAAGGAAGTCCTCAAAAACTAAGAGATGAAACAAAATGCTAAGTGAGCTAAGGTGATCGATAGGAATGGTGACATGGGACTCCTGGTATGGTGTGGAAGGAGCACCTGACAGGAGCTGTTGAAATACAACTGAAATGGGGTTGTTTAAGAACACCAGTGTTTCTCAATAAGTCTGATGTGGGCAGCCCAGATAAAAATCAGTCCCAAATGAAATGAATAAAATGGAAAGTTTCGAAATAAAACAAAAGTGATTGGAAAGTAGAAGTACAAGGGTCACATTGACCCAACAATGTTCAACGTCTCAACAGAGAAGCCCAAGTCACCTTACTGTCTAGGCTGGAGATCCCCACATGGGACTCTCGGCTTCAGATACTCAGAGCTGTTCCTCAGGGAGCAATCCTTTTCAGTCATGGAGAAGAGACTGTTTCTAGCCAAAGGATGGCATGGCTCTTTGTGAGATTTAGGAACAACCTATCTAGATTCTTTCCAGTTCCCAAAGCAAGGGAACGTCAGTCTGCAAAGGGTAGGTACTCCTTACCCACGTGTCTGCAACCCGTGTCCCACCTGAAAGACCTTAGGCAATCTCAGATTCCACCCTTGGCTTTTTTCCCTCCCTCTACTCTCCCCTCAGGGAGTGATAATTTAATTTTCTAAAGTAAACATCTTTTTTTTTCTGCAGTCAGACCAGCCACTGTTGTAGCTGGTGAATGAGTCTTCTCTACCCTGGGCTCACACAGGACACTGCTCCATGTTTAAAGATAGATCAAAGTCTGTGGCCCTCAGAGAAGCCCCTCTTCCTGAAAGAATGGTTCTAAGCCATGTATTAGAACCCTTGATAGTGATCAGAGTTCTATCAGTTCCATGATTGCCTCTGTCTAGATTTCACGAAGGTTCCTGCAGGCACCAGATCACTCGCCATTGTGCCTATGTATTTAGTACAATTCTTGGCACAAAATGGCTTGATGATTATGGTAAAAAAAAATAATTTTAAAGTATAATTTTTGTGTCACTATAAAAAAAACTGTTAAATGGTTGGTTTGACTTCAAGAACTAATTAGGTTCTCAAATGTTTTTGGTAATCTTTAATACTAATCATTCTTAGTCAAGATGGGCCGCATAATTTATGGGAATCGGTGGAAAATGAAGAGGTGGAATGCTTCTTGGAAAAGGAAGGAGAAAGCACCATGGAAGGTGGTAAAGATACAGCAGGCATGTTGATTTAAACTAAGTCTGGAGCTCCCCTGAGCACTGGACCCAGATTCACAGCACAGCTGTCTTCCTGGGAACCAGCTGTGGTCTCCATTTCCTCAACAGCAGGGACCACATTTTACATCTGCTTTGCCGACTGCTACTGTCTGTATATTTTCTTAACCCAGGATTGCAGTTACCCCTTTCTTTCTATTATCTTTGCCTATATATGATCTGATACAGCCTTGTGTCTTCCAGGTTGCTATCTCTGATGCTACCCCATCCTCTGAAGTATAGAGAGTTAAGCCCAGCAGTTACACCAGTCTTTGCTTCGATATCTAATAGGCAGCTCAGAACGAACATGTTCTGCACAGAACCCCGTGCCCAAGGTCCTACCCACCTTCTTGTCCCCTAGTTTTCTGTCTTAGTAAATGTCACTTGGGTCCCCAACCCAAGCACTTCCCACCCTCAAGAACAAAATCCAGTGTTTTCAGCTACACCTGGGCATCATGTACTCTCAGTCTCCAGGAATCTCCTCACTCAAGAGTGAGTCAGCATGTGCTCATTCCTCACACTGCTGAGACAGCCTCCAAAATTGCCTCCCCCTTCCTTACTCTTCTCAGTTCATTTCTTACGTACCAAGTGGACCTTGCTAAGATGCCCAGAAAGAGTATCTTTCTCACCTAACAGAAGTCCTTCAGTCGGCTCTTCTCCCTTGTGCCTCTGCTTTGCCTTTTTTTCTTTTCCTGCCACTCTACCATGTCAAGCAACTTGCACCCAGAAGCTTTTATCTCTGAGGATGGATGTTGTCCACTGTCCAAGTCTTTTGATGTTTATTCTCGAGCTACATCCTCATCACTTGCATCTCAGTTCAAAGGTCACTTCAGAGGTCCTCCCTCAATACCCCCTTTGAATCAGCTGCTTTCTTCCCATCAGACACCCCATCCAGTTACCCTATTTTATTTCACTGTAGTAGCTTTCTGTAGGAAGCATGGCTTTGAGCAGTGGTTCTCAACCTTCCTAATGCTGCAAACTGTTCCTCATGTGGTGGGGACCCCCAATCATAAAATTATTTCATTGCTACTTCATAACTGTTATTTTGCTATTGTTATGAATCATGATGTAAATAGCTGATATTCATGATAAGGCGACCCCAAAGGTGTCATAACCCACAGGTTGAGAACTTCCGGCTTAGAGTAAGCGTTGGAGAAACCAGGATTCTTGCGCACAGGCTTGCTTTCCTTAATGGAAAGAAAAATGACACCTGGTCACCTGGAATGTTTGGCTGAAAGTGGGCAAAGAACCAGGGGAGCCTTTGCTAGTTTATTAGGAGCTAGCCTCCACCTCAATTTCCCCCCCCAAATCCTGAGAATTGTTTAGGCTCTGCTCCTGAGCTTTGCCTCTCAGTGAATAGAACTCACTTTGAACCCTTATGAAGGAGGCCCTGTGTACTCCGCATCCTCCATCAGTAGAATCCATCTTTATGGTTATTACAAATCCTTTCTCCAGGCCCTGAGCTCCGTTTATCAACCAGTAGAACTCATCCTTATTGTAAAGGGCACAGGTGCTTTGTTACTCTGCAGGGGAATTTCGATGCAGTCATTCCCGAAGCTTCGTTATGATAACTGTCATGTGGAGACATTCCCCCCAGTTTGTCTGTGTTTAAATATGTAAGAAAATTAAAACAAGGGGTCAGACTCTCTAGAAGTTTTGGTACAGTCTGATTGATCAAGTCTGTCGGTAGCGAGTTTTCATTCTCCGGCCATGACACCTGCAGGGGTCCTACAACATCTACCCACTATTATCTTGCCATGCACATGCTTATTTTACACATGCACACATGTACGGAGATTATAATTCAGGACTTGTTTCCAGCGGAAATTTCCCTGGTAAAGAATGTTGCACAACTAACTATACTAAGGAGTAGCTATTCCTTACCATAATTATTGAAGGCTTGATGATGATCAAATGTTCATTTCTATGGTAAGAAGTTCTCTTGTGCTTTCAGGTTGTTTGGGCTGATAGTTACAAGGTTGGCTGTGCAGTGCAGTTTTGCCCTAGAGTTTCTAACTTTGAAAGCCTTTCTAATGGAGCACATTTTATATGCAACTATGGACCAGGGTAAGTGCTTGAATTAAATTCTAAAAATATGTTATTACAGGTATTCATCTTTTATATAGAAAATCTAGAAAATGTGTAAACAAAAATCTCAAGGCTCTAAATTCTTTACCCAGAGACTCACTCCATTGATACTCTAATACATTTTTCCTGTGTGTGTGAGAGAGCGTACATGTGCACACACACTTTATTAACACTATAAAGGCATTCATCTTTAAGAGTAACAAGGTGAAAATGCTTACCAGGGACATAAATTGATATATTAATAGAAGGAAGGAGGACTGATATTAACTTATTGTTAAGATCATAGCATGCTTTCCACATGAAACAAACAAACAAAAACTAAGGTGGAATTGCTCAGTTCATATTAATTACTTCATTACTTTTGACAGTTGAATTTTTCAGGTAAAAACAGTTTGTCCCCTCTGGAAATGAGAAAAGCAATTCTACTTTACTGTGCTTGTGAATCATACATAGTCAGAAAACTGTGGTCAGACCAGAAATAGATGTTTTGCAGCTTGGTTCCAGTAAGTACAAAAACAGTTATAGATAATGCTGAGTCATTCTATGTGTGGACACTGCGTGTTTCAAGCGTTAGATTATTGTTGGTGGTGTCTTGATTGCTTTTGTACAGTTATTTCAATTTTCCCCATGTTTCCTGAGAGTTGCTTTGTGTCCTAATAAGTGGTCAATTTTGGAGAAAGAACCATGGGCTGCTAAGAATGTGTATTCTTTTTTTAGTGTCTGGATATGGTGCTCTATAAGCATCTGTTCTATCCCATTTAACTATAGGGCTTCTCTATTTAGTTTTTGTCTGTCTGTATGACCTAGGGAGGAAAGTAGAGTATAAAGACACCCATTATCACTGTGTTTGGGCCAATAATGTGATTTTAGATCTAAACATGTTTCCTTTGTAAAACTGGGTGGTATTTGGGGGTCTAAGTGTTTAGAATTGTAATATCCTCTTGGATTTTCCCCTTAATGAATATGAAGCATTCTTCCCTATCCTGATTAGTTTTGATTTGAAGTGTATTATGCCATAAAATGGATATGTCTGCTGGATTTTTTAGTGGTTTGCTTAGAAGACCTTTCCCCATCCATTTACCCTAAGGTGTGCTATATTTTTCATGGTGAGCTGTGTCTTGGAGAAAGCAAAACCATGAATCCCGTTTGCTAATCCAAACTACTAGTCTTTGACTTTTGTTAGCTATTGGGAGAATTATTATTACTTATTAGTGTTTATTTCTGTTGTGGTGGTTTCTCAGACTTCTCTTAGTTAACTGTTCTAGGATTGTTTATTCCTTGTGTCCTCTTGGGTGTGTCTAATCATCTCTTCAGACTAACATATCCCTGGCAGTATCCTATGCAAAGCTGTCTTCCTGGACATTCATGTCAAGTTCTCCTCCTTTGGTTATAACTGACAGTTTTGCTGGGTATAGTAGTCTGGGTCAGCATCTCTGCTCTTTCAGAACTTGTAGAACATCAGTCTGAGCTGTTCTGGCTTTCACAGTCTCCAGGGAACAGTCAGGTGTTCTTTCCAAGGGTCTGCCTCTGTATGTGACTTGGTCTTTTTCTCTTCTGGCTTTCAACATCCTTTCATAGTCTGTATATTATGTCATGAGGCATTTCCTTTTTTTGGTTCTGTCTATATGGTGTTCTGTATGCTTCTGGCACCTTGATAATATCTCTTTCTTTAGAATTGAGAAATTTGATTTTTGTTAATTTTTTTCTTTTTTCTATTTGTGTGTGTGTGTGTGTGTGTGTGTGTGTGTGTGTGTGTGTGTGTGTATGTGTTTGACCTGGGTTTCTTTTCCTTCTGTACTATTATTTGTAGGTTTTGTCTTTTCATAGTATCTCAGATATCCTGGGTGTTTTGTTCCTGGGTTTTTTTTGTTTTGTTTTGTTTTGTTTTTTATACTTAACATTTTCTCTTAACTGATACTCTCTCTTCCTCTTAGTGCAGTCTGTGGGTGAGGCTTTCATCTAAACTTTTGGTTTGACTTTCTGGGTGTAACACAAATTGCTAAGTGGTCTTATTAATAAAAAACCGGTATTGGGGTGAAAGTGAAAGATCAGAGGAATAGAACAAGCCAGACACAAGTTCTTACCGCTGGGAAATCCTCAGCCCAAGAGAGAGAGAGAGCTACTTCCTGTATACCCACACCTACATACCTTTCTGTGCCCTGCCATCTTACTTCCTCTCTCTGCCCAGCTACATCACTTCCTCTTTCTGCCAAGCTCTATCACTTCCTGTCTGTCTGTACAGACCTCTATGGTTAGTGCTGGGGCTAAAGGCATGGGCCACCACTCCTGGCTCTGTTCCCAGTGTGGCCTTGAACTCAGAGGTCCGGATGTCGGATGAATCTCTGCCTCCCGAATGCTAGGATTAAAGGCGTGTGCTATCATTGCCTGACCTCTATGTTTAATACAGTGACTGGCTTTGTTCTCTGATCCCCAGGCAAGCTTTATTTGTTAGAGCACAAATAAAATATCACCACACCTGGGTTTTTTATTTCAAGTTTTATTCCAGTTTGGCTTTTCTTCAGAGATTCTCTCTCTCTGTTAAATTCTATTTTCAAATCTTCTTTCCGTTATTTTACTCAAATATTTTCAGGGTCTTCATCCAGGCATTTATTCATATCCTTTTTTGAGACCCTTGAACCTATTTGCAATTTTAAAGTCCTTATCTTGGGTGTTGGCTAAGTTGCTTTTCTAAGGAAATAATACTATAGGGGTATTGGGGGAGTTATTAAGGCAACTCCATGTAGTTAAAAGGGAGGTTTATTTTGGGGGTAACTTACAAGTAAAGGGATAGGTTATAGGGTCCGGGAGAGGTGAAGTGCAGTCCAGCGGTGTTCTCTGAAGAACTCTGCTCGGTCTACCATCCAGCATCCAGGATTACCAGGAACCAAGAGAGCCGGCACATCCAAATCTCGGGTCTTAAGGGCTCCAGTTTCAGCCCCACCTCAGGGGCAGGCCATAGGTAGGCATGACAGTTACTGGAAGCCTCAGTGGGGGTAGTACTTCTAGATCAAAGCTGGAACAGCTACCCCCTACAATAGGGGTGTTGGATTCTTGAGGAGACGTATTGATAATTCATGTTTGTTTGCATGGGACTTAGGCATTTAGGGTTAGTTGGCGGTGTTTGTACGGATAGATATGAGCTCACCTTTGTTGGCTGGGTGGGTGTTTGGATCTTGTCAGGGTTATGCACCAACTGTATGATGCTTAAATTTTCAGTCTTGGGCCACTTTGGGGTCCTGGTTCAGATGAGCAGTGAGTGGGGTGGCTGATGGTTGTGTGGGCAGGTGGAAGAATTGGCTCAGATATTCATAGCTGGGATTCCCTATGGGGCTCCATGTGGCCCTAGAGCTCAGCTGGTCGGGTGGCTGATGGTCAGGAGGGTGACTGGTCTCTGATGGTTTCTACCTGGAATTGTGATTTGGATGCCACAGTCCCAAACTGGCATGGTTATTGGGGTAGTTGATAGGCGGATGGAGTAGCTGGGGGGAGGGGGCTGGCTCCTGAGGTCTCTCAATGGAGTTCCAGCCAAGAGGTGAGCGGGGTGGCTGATGGATGAGGAAAGGGGACTAGCTCTAGAGGTCCCTTACTGGGGTTCCAAGCCCAGCAGTGGGTGATAGGCAGTAAGAGGCTCCTAAGTGGGGTTCTGGGTCAGGCTCAGCATGGTCCCCGGTTGTTACAGTAGGTGGGTTGGCTGATAAGGTGGAGGAGACACTGCTCTGGGGTCTCTAACTAGAGTTCAGGATTGGGTTTCATGTGAATGGCCAGTAGGTAGTGGAAGGTGGGCTGCAGAAAACTACTTTTTCTTCTCCATCTCTTTCCTAACTAGTGATTAAAACCCACTTTACCAGATGGCATTCCTTCCTATCTTTCATGAATCCTATTGTCTGCCCTCTTCTCCTGTTGGGGTGATTTACTTAGTGACTTACAGTAGTTTATAGTTTAGGGCTTTAAAGCTTCTCCACTTCTCTACGTATAACCATTTTCCTTACATTTGCTGTCTGGAATTTTGCTTGGATTCCTGAACTGGAACAAATTCATTTCTTCCTGAGCTATTGTTCCAGAGAGGTGTTTAGTATGTGAGCTGGAAGGAGGAACTAAAGCCAAGTGTCATTTAGAAATCAACAACAGTTTTGACTCAAAAATCTGATCTGGGAAGGGAGAAACAAGAGAAAAAGCAGCCGAAGCTGTGATTGAACCAGCGACAACTTTTCATGACACCTTCAAAGGGTAGGGTAGTTAGAATACTGTGTGACCACAAATTAGTCTCTGAGTCTGTTGTACCCAAAAGGTCAAAAATGACAAGAGTACCAACTACTTCCTGTAGCTATGAAGGTGACATAAAGAACTATCCAGAAATACCAATTATAGGCAATACCTATCAAAGATGGAGTGATTCAAAAATATTTATTATAACAGTAAGTACAAATGTGAATTCTAGTATAGATTCATGCTAGCTTCAGAATTCTATCAAATTTTGAAACATAGATTATAAGAATAACTTTAGAGTCATCTTTGTAACACATACTCTTTACTGAGCTTCACACAAGCCAGCCAGCCTGCTGTCTTGAAAGTTGTATTTATGCGGGACACACACACACACACACACACACACACACACACACACACACACACA